>JADBJO010013591.1:0-32500 GCA_016801955.1 Conus betulinus
CCTCAGGATTGTTTACCTCGTTACTTAACGCCCAAGTTCAGCTGTATTATTATAGTTTTTGAGAAAAATCCAACACGGTTAAAGTTTACAAAGGACTCTGACTGACGTAAGGCAGGGATAGCGTAGCCACACTACTATAAATTGTTGGATGTTTAGGGTTATAGTTTGGTAAACTTGAGCAAAAGTGGGCTTCAAACATCCTATTACCATTATTTGAAACACAAATTCTCTAAAGCATATTCTAGGTTCAAAGGGTCATTTTGGTGTGTGGATTGACCGCCACCAGGGTGCCGATGCTGGGGATAGATTGTTTAGGTCGAAGGTTCATTTGTTGTGGATGGACCCCACCAGGGTGCCGGATGCTGGGGATAGATAGATGGTTAGTCGAAGGATCATTTGGGTGGATGAAACACCCACCAGGAGTTTGCCGATAGGCTGGGGGATAGATTGTGTAGGTATGAGGGGTCTTTATGTGTGGATTGACCCACACCAGGGGTGCAGATGCTTGGGGAGAGAAATTGTTTAGGTAGAAGACTGCTTCATTTATGGGGATTGACCACACCCAGGGTTTGCCGAGCGGTGGGGATAGAATTGTGTAAGTCGAAGGCTTCATTTGTGTGGATTGGACCCCCACCAGGGATCGAGGCGGGGATAGCATTGTTTAGGGCGAATGAGTCATTTGTGTGATTGAACCCCTCCGGTGGTGCGATGCTGGGGATAGAATGGTTTAAGTCGAAAGGATTCATTTGTGGTGGGATTGAACCCACCAAGTGCCGAGTGCCCCGATGGGGACCGAGTGCTGGAATGCATGTTTAGGTCCGAAGGCTCTCATTTGTGTGGATTGGACCGCCACCAGGGTGCCGATGTGGGGGATAGCATGGTGTAGGTCGATGAGAAAGCTTGCATTTGTGGGATGCGGATTGACCACACCAGGGGTTAGGGTGCCGATGATGGGGATAGCATTGTTTAGGTCGAAGGACGGAATTGTGGGGATGACCCCAGGGTGCGGTGCCGATGCTGGGGATAGCATTGTTGGGCTCGGGTTCATTCGTGTGGATTGACCCCACCAGGGTTGCCGATGCGGGGATTAGCATGTTTAGGTCGAAGGCTTCATTTGTTTGTGGATTGACCCCACCAGGGTGCCGATGCTGGGGATAGCATTGTTTAGGTCGAAGAAGCTTTCATTTGTGTTGGATTGACCCCACCAGGGTGCCGATGCTGGGGATAGCATTGTTTAGGTCGAAGGATTCATTTGTGTGGATTGAACCACAGGGTGCCGATGCTGGGGTAGCTTTGTTTGGTCGAAGGCTTCATTTGTGTGGATGACCCACCAGGGTCCGATGCTGGGGGATAGCATTGTTTAGGTTCGAAGGCGCATTTGTGTGGATTGACCCCACCAGGGGTCTGGTGCCGATGCTGGGGGATAGCATTGTTTAGGTCGAAGGCTCACATTTGTGTGGATTGGTGACCCCACCAGGGTGCCGATGCTGGGGATAGCATTGTTTGAGGTCGAAGGCTTGCATTTGTGTGGATTGACCCCACCAGGGTGCCGAGCTGGGGACAGCTTTCATTTTTAGGTCGAAAGGTGTCATTTGTGATGGAATGACCCACCAGGTTGTTTGCCGTCCCCCGATGCTGGGGGGGATAGCATGTTTAGGTCGAAGGATTTCATTTGTGTGGATTGACCCACACCAGGGTGCCGATGCTGGGGATAGCAATTGTTTAGGTCGAAGGCTTCATTTGTGTGGATTGACCCACCAGGGTGCCGATGCTGGGGGATAGCATTGTTTATTCGAAGGCATTCATTTTTGGATGGATTGCCGACACAGGCGTGCGATGCGGGGATAGCATTGGTTTAGGTCGAAGGCTTCATTTGGTGGATTGACCCACCAGGGGTGCCGATGCTGGGGATAGCATTGTTAGGTCGAAGGTTCATTTGGTGTGGATTGAACCCACCAGGGTGCCACTGCTGGGGGATAGCATTTTAGGTCGAAGGTTCATTTGTGTGGAATTGACCCCACCAGGGTGCCGATGCTGGGGGGATAGCATTGTTTAGGTCGAAGGCTTGCATTTGTGTGATTGACCCCACCAGGGTGCCGAGTGCTGGGGATAGCATTGTTTAGGTCGAGGGTTCTTTATTTGTGTTGATTGACACCCACCAGGGTGCCGCGATTGCTGGGATAGCATTGGTTAGTCGAAGGCTTCATTTGTGTGGATTGACCCCACCAGGGGTGCCGCATGCTGGGGATAGCATTGTTTAGGTCGAAGGCTTCATTTGTGTGGATGGACCCCACCAGGGTGCCGATGATGAGGGGGGCTAGCATTGTTTAGGGTCGTCAGGCTTCATTTGTGTGGATTGACCCCACCAGGGTGCCGATGCTGGGGATAGCATTGTTTAGGTCGAAGGCTTCATTTGTGTGGATTGACACCCACCAGGGTTGCCGATGCTGTGGATAATAGCATTGTTTAGGTCGAAGGCTTCATTTGTGTGTGGATTGACCCCACCAGAGGGTGCGATGCTGGGGATAGCATTGTTTAGGTCGAAGGCCTTCATTTGTGTAGGATTGACCCCACCAGTCGACCGAGGGTGCCGATGCTGGGATAGCTATTGTTTAGGTCGAAGGCTTTCATTTGTGTGGATTGACCCCCACCAGGGTGCCGATTGCTGGGGGATAGCATTGTTTAGGTCGAAGGCTTCATTTGTGTGGAGGATTGACCCCACCAGGGTTTTTGGCCGATGCTGGGGATAGCATTGTTTAGGTCGAAGGCTTCATTTGTGGGATTGACCCCACTCCAGGGTGCCGATGCTGGGGATAGCATTGTTTTAGGTCGAAGGGTTCATTGTGTGGATTGACCCCCACCAGGGTGCCGATGCTGGGGATAGCATTGTGTTAGGTCGAAGGCTCATTTGTGTGGATTGACCCCACCAGGGTGCCGATGCTGGGGATAGCATTGTTTTAGGTCGAAGGGTTCATTTGTGTGGATTGAACCCCACCAGGGTGCCGATGCTGGGGATAGCAAATTGTTTAGGTCGAAGGCTTTCATTTGTGTGGATTGACCCCACCAGGGTGCCGATGCTGGGGATAGCATATGTTTAGGTCGAAGGCTTCATTTGTGTGGATTGACCCCACCAGGGTGTTAGGTGCCGATGCTGGGGATAGCATTGTTTAGGTCGAAGGCTTCATTTGGTGTGGATTGACCCCACCAGGGTGCCGATGCTGGGGATAGCATTGTTTAGGTCGAAGGCTTCATTTGTGTGGATTGACCCCACCAGGGTGCCGATGCTGGGGATAGCATTGTTTAGGTCGAAGGCTCATTTGTGTGGATTGAACCCACCAGGGTGCCGATGCTGGGGATAGCATTGTTTAGGTCGAAGGCTTCATTTGTGTGGATTGACCCCACCAGGGTGCCGATGCTGAGGATGGGCGGGCACTGGGCAAGGCAGTAGAATCTGGTGGAATGAGCGAGCGTGAGTATGCCATTGAGGCGGGGGTGGGAGTAATGCCATGGGGGGGGGGGGGGGGGGGGGGGGGGAGGAGGAGGAGATTGGATGGGGGGGGGGGGGGGTGGGGGGGGGGCACAGCAGACGGAACAAAGAAAAGGAAAGCAAAGACAAAGACCTTATAGCACACTGCATTCATACTGCAAAGTAACGCTAATTTTTACTGTCAAGGAAATAAGAGGAGAGAGAGAGAGAGAGAGATGAGAGAGAGAGAGAGGAGAGAGAGAGATGAGAGAGAAAGAGAGAGAGAGAGACGAAGAGAGATAAGTGTGTGTGTGTGTGTGGTGTTGTGTGTGCGTGCGTGGTCGTGCGTGCGTTGGGCGTGCGTGCGTGCGTGCGTGCTTTGCGTGCGTGGCGTTCGTGTGTGTGTAAGGAGTGAGTGAGAGAGAGAAAGATAGAGAGGAAAGCGAGAGAGAGAGAGACAGAGACAGAGAGAGTGAGAAGAGGGAGGTAAGAAGGGAAAGAGAGAGATAAGAGGGGAGGAAAGGGGGGAAGGAGAGGGGGAGGGAGAGGAAGCGAAAGGGAGATACAGTGGGCTGGAAGAGAGCGAGACAGACAGACAGACAGACAGACAGAGAGACGAGAGGAGAGAGAGAAGAGCGAGAGGAGAGAGAGACGAGAGAGAGAGAGGAGAGAGAGAGAGAGAGAAAGAGAGGGTGGACATAGAGGGGCAGAGACAATGAAGACGACAAATGCATTTTATTGCCCATAAAACACTACAGCCTTTAGACAAAGGGAATAAATGCAAATTATGGCCAAAACCTAGTCTTATGCACTTTTTACACACCACACACACACACACACACACACACACAACACACACACACACACACACATACCACACCACCACCAACACCACCCCACCACCACCAGGATCACACAAACATGATCGTGGCGCGTGCGCACACAGATGCATGTCACACAGGCTTACCTTGAGTATAATAGCTTTAAAGTGAATTGTTATGATATGCAAATTATAATTTACTCTTCTTTAAATCTCTTTTTTTTTTTTGCGTGTGCTAGAAATTTAGCAACAGATTTATTACGGTTTCCAATTCTTTTTGGATTTGGGACCGCTAGCGCGAGGATTCTAGCACTTTTTTTTTTATGATATCGTCATAACCAGTACAATATGACTAACTATCAATTTCATTTTCGAAGCCATTTCCATATTCTGATGGACAATTAGATTCTGTTTAGTCATCTCAGAGCCATTGAAAACAGTTTTTGTAGGCCACAGATTCTGATCTTGAAACTGTTTGTGTGCTAAAACATAATATGTTAGAATATCCAAGTAAAGGCTAACCTGCGCACTTATTAGCTGCTGTCAGCACTCGTGACTGACCATACTTGAGTTTGTTAGACAGCAGAGCAGACCACTCTGACTGTGGACACATTTTGACCTCCCCATGCAAGCCCCACCCTTAACGAATCCTTGGCCATAGATACCTTTAAAATCCCCCCCCCCCCCCCCCCCCCCCGCCCCCCTCCGCCCCCACATTCAGTGCTGTTTACGTCTGATTTTTAGAATTTCAGCAACTTATTTCATTACCGTGACCCACATTCAGTACGGCTGATTTTAGTATTTTCAGCAACTTATTTGGTTACCGTGACCCACATTCAGTGCTGTTTACGTCTGATTTTAGAATTTCAGCAACTTATTTGGTTACCGTGACCCACATTCAGTGCTGTTTACGGCTGATTTTAGAATTTCAGCAACTTATTTCGTTACCCTGACCCACATCCGGTACTGTTTACGGCTGATTTTAGAATTTCAGCAACTTGTTTCGCTACCACACTTACTTTTCGTATTACTTTTCTACCCCTTTGTCGGCTGCTTTGGAGTGCTATTTGATTCTATTTTGAAACCTTGATGGTGACAGTGCCACAGAATTGTAATACAGGCAGACTGTAGTATAAATCTCCATTTGAAACCAAAGGAATACAGACACAATCGGCCGTGTGTCCCTGGACGAGTCCGAATCAGCCAGCGAAAGGCCAGGGAGTGGGCCATATAAATTGGTGTATTCAAGCTGGATCACAATAGTCTCCATATGCTGCCAGTGAAGTATTTATGATCTATTTCCCCGATTTTTCATTCTCCTTTTCTTTCTTCACGCCCACCTGTCCCTTCCTTTTATCTCTTCCCGTTTCTTTTGGAATCTGTGTCAAGTCATTAATATAGAAGAAGGAAGTATCGTTAGCTCGCACTTATTTCCCCCCACTACTAGACTGTACCAAACATTATTGTTTTATCAAATTAGTGAGAGATTACGTCCCTTAGGAGGTCCAGGTAACGGCTGCTCTGTGCAATCCTTTTGCCGCTGTCAGCACTCATGTGATTGACATTGCTCGGGTTACTGGACAGTAGAGCTGACACTCTGACTGTTCACACCTTTTGACCTCCTTTGCATCCTGAAATGAATCCTTGGCTATTGTTAGGCTCACATATTTTTTTCCTTTAGTCGGTGCTGTTTACGTCTGATGTTATTTTTTTCAGCAACTTATTTCGTTACCACACTTTCTTTTCGTTTTCCTTTTCCACCCTTTGCCGGTTGCATTGGAGTACTGTTGGACTGTGTTTCTCACAACCCGTAATAGTGAGAGTGCCACAGATCGTACAGACTGTAGTATATTCCTCCACTGGATGCCAACGGAACACAGACACAATCGGCGATGTCTCCCTGACGAGTCCGATTCAGCGGATAAAAGGCCTGAGAGCGGAAAATCGGACTGGTCGTGACTTCAGCATGGATTACAATGCTCTCCATACGCTGCTGAGGAATGATTTTATATTCAAAATCTATTTCCTTGATTTTTCATTCCCATTTTCTTCTTTCAATCGTCCCCTCTCAATTTTCCCCTTTTTTTTCGTTTTCGCTCTTCCCATTTCTTACTGATCATTTATAAGTCATTATTGTGTGATGACGGAGGAATTGTTAGCCCGCACTCGTTTTTCCCCGCTACTAAATCGTTCAACCCACACACACACACACACACACACACACACACACCCACACACACCACACATACACACACACGCGCGCGCGCACACACACACACACACACACACACACACACACAGACACACACACACACACACACACACACACACACACACACACACATGCACACTCATGAGTGTCTTTCGACTCAAGTGGAACTGTCCTCTGAGCATGCGTGGCTTGTGTGGTGGTGTTTTATAAGTTTTAGAGCGTTTTACGTAGAGACTGAGAGAAATGGACCAATGGATGGACGTGTGTGTGTGTGTGTGTGTGTGTGTGTGTGTGTGTGTGTGTGTGTGTGTGTGTGTGTGTGTGTGTGTGTATGTTCGTGCGCGCGTTAAGCGAATTAATAATAGGTTCAAACAAGTGCACACTTGCCATTCATCTGTCATCACATCATTGACTTGATAGAGAGAGAGAGAGAGGGAGAAAGAAAACAGGATAGAAAGAAAAGAGGGTTGTAGAATATAAATATAAAATCCTTCTCAAGCAGCATACGGAAATTGTTGTAGTCCATCTCGCACCAGAACTATTCACATCACGTGTTCAGTGGCCTGTTATCCGCCGATAGAACTATTCACATCACGTATTCAGTGGCCTGTTATCCGCCGATAGAACTATTCACATCACGTGTTCAGTGGCCTGCTATCCGCCGATAGAACTATTCACATCACGTGTTCAGTGGCCTGTTATCCGCCGATAGAAACTATTCACATCACGTGTTCAGTGGCCTGTTATCCGCCGATAGAACTATTCACATCACGTGTTCAGTGGCCTGTTATCCGCCGATAGAACTATTCACATCACGTGTTCAGTGGCCTGCTATCCGCCGATAGAACTATTCATATCACGTGTTCAGTGGCCTGTTATCCGCCGATAGAACTATTCACATCACAGTGTTCAGTGGCCTGCTATCCGCCAGAACTATTCACATCACGTGTTCACAGAACTATTCACATCACGTGTTCAGTGGCCTGATATCCGCCGATTCGAATCCATCAGTGAGACTCGGCTGATTGTGTCGATCCTCCTTTGGCATCGGATGGAAATATACCACAGTCCATAATTTTGTAGTTTTTTTCAGCACAATAGGGTTCAAACATAGGGTCCATTGGCGCCATCTCACTGCCATCACACCTTCCCGTCAGTTTCTTCCCTTTGTCCCCCCCCCCCCCCCCACCACCCCCCCCCCCCCCCACCCCCCCCCCCCCCCCCCCCCCCCCCCCACTGTTTTAAACAATAGCACATTTTAAGACGTAGAGTGATTGCAATGGGTAAATTCGACCCACAGCTCCCCTGCCCCAGAAGAAGGTCCCCAAAAGGACCGTAATATTAGACGACGAAATAGAAAGAGAAAAGCAAGTGATTTTATGGTGCAGTTCTTCCTTTAATCTCCGTTGCCAAGTCGTCTCTCCACTCCAGTGAAACTGACCTCTGGGCAGGAGTGGCTTGTGTCTGGTGTTGTAAAAGTCTTAGAGGGTGTACATAAAAATGGAGAGAAATGGACCGATGGATGGGCGGATAAACGGACTTCTATGGATAGATAGGTAGATAGACAGAGAGATAGATAGAAGAAAAAGAAACACCCGAAGGTGCTGGGGAGGACCCAGAGAAGCACTGTCTTCACCTGCCTTTAGAACAGTCCTGTACCACCCTTGGAGGCCTGCGCTGTGTTGACGATGGGTACAGGCACGCGCAGGACACTCCATTAAGATATCAAGGGACATAACCGCTCCAGAACAGAGGTAAATCAGACTACAGGATGCAACTCACAACAGCCTTAAAGTAGCATCCCCATGGGTGTACCAGCCCGTATTTCATGACTGCAGAGCCCACCGGCGAAAAACACCACCTCCAGCTGTCGAGCACACCCCACAGACCCAATCACCCCTGCCCACGGACAGATGAAGACAGTAGATAAATAGATAGATGGACGGACAGACAGACGGACGGACAGACAGACAGACTGATGTATGGACACATAAACACATAGATACATAGATAGAAATGTTCATTATACACACATGATTTACAGGTTTTCTTTGTTTGCGTTGTATCTTTAATTCTTCTGCTTGTCTCTTGCCTCATTCTGGACTGAGTATAAAAGATTGACGCGCAAAGCTGCTTCACTGCTTTACCACAGTATGCATACTGCCGTTAGACTTACCAACCTGCAAATGAGTGCGATGAAAGTCGCATGAAACGTAAGTCACTTGGTCATCAATGAACCAAGATTGTGATCTTGTCTTGGAGAATAAAAGCGTACAAAGCAAAGACATAAGGAGAGAAGGGGAGATGGGGCAAACAACAACCATCTCACCACCAGCGCTCACGTCCGCCAGAGGACCAAGCAATCCATCTGAACCCAAACAGAAAGCATCAATATTTTAGAACATGAAACAGTTAGGTATTAGCATCACTGATATGAACACAACAGTCAAGCACTCATAGTCATTTTTGATTGGAGAGACACGAACATTAAGTAGACGATAAAACTGACGGCCCAATTCATTATTATTTATTGTATATATAATTGTATCTTCATCCAGAGTCAACCATTTATAAGACGAGTGTTACCCAGATGAGAGAGAGAGAGAGAGAGAGAGAGAGAGAGAGAGAGAGAGAGAGAGGGAGATAATGATAATAAGGGAGAGAAGGCTTTCTCGGATGGGGGTAAATAGGAGTGTGGGAGAGAGGAAGAAAGTGATATTTGTATGTTCATAGGACTCCGGTTACCTTTCAGTTCTATTAATGTATCATAAATCAGTTGTTTACAATTTCCCTCATCACTGAATTCAGAAATTAACAGAATCTCTTTTCTTTTTCTTTGTTGTGCATTTATTTGTAATTTACTTTTGTGACTTTGTACTAGTTATTTTGTTAAACAAGTTAGTACAACCTACGGTAAATCTGACAATAAATGATTTCAGTCGGAGGTTCACACACACCACACACACACACACACGCACAACACACACACACACACACACACACACACACACACACACACACACACACACACACACACGCACGCACGCATGCACGCACACACGTGCGCACGCGCGCGCGCTCACACATACACACACTTAACACTCATCTCTAAACTTCAAAAAGTTCAGAACAATGCCGCCCGTCTGATCTCCCACTCCTCTAGATCTGATCACATATCACCAATTCTGTCATCCTTACACTGCTTCCAGTTCAATCTCGCATTGACTTTAAAGTTCTCCTCCTGGTTTCAAATCACTGAATAATCTGGCTCCCTCCAACCTCTCCGACCTCCTCCATCTCTATGTTCCGTCTCGCAACTTACGCTCATCCACCGATTCTCGTCTGCTTCGGCTTCCCTCCGCTCGCCTGAAAACTTCAGGCCAACGATCTTTCTCTTACCAGGCACCTGCTCTATGGAATAGTCTCCCTTCTTCTCTGCGTAACACGGACTCTTTAGAGACTTTTAAAACCTCCCTAAAGACACATCATTTCCCTCGGACTGATTAATGATATTCACTTACCACTGTGTACGTGTTTGCTGATGTTGAACGCGCTCGTCTGTCTGTCTGTCTGTATGATTTTTTTTTTTTTTCGGCGGTATGTGTGTGTGTGTGTGTGGTGTGGGTGTGGTGTGGTGTGGTGTGGTGTGGTGTGTGTGTGTGTGTGTGTGTGTGTGTGTGTGTGTGTGTGTGTGTGAGTGTGCATGCGTGCGTGCGTGCATGCGTTAGTTGTGTGTGTGTTGTGTGTGTGTGTGTGTGTGTGTGTGTGTGTGTGTGTGTGTGTGTGTGTGTGTGTGTGAATTAGAATTACATTTTTATCATGT
This sequence comes from Conus betulinus, assembly GCA_016801955.1. NCBI lineage: Eukaryota > Metazoa > Mollusca > Gastropoda > Neogastropoda > Conidae > Conus > Conus betulinus. The sequence goes on from JADBJO010013591.1 coordinate 10,322, forward strand.
TTTTCTGTAATATGCGCTTTGGGCTCTCACGAGGTAAAGTGCCCTATAAATATCCTTTTACATTACTTTTACATTCACACACGCACGCACGCACGCACGCACGCACGCACGCACGCACGCACGCACGCACGCACGCACGCACGCACGCACGCACACACACACACACACACACACACACACACACACATACACACAATTTTACAGCATTAATCAAGGCCTGCTGTGATTTCTGATCATAGAAGCATGTCATCAGGTAGCAGCCAATGAAAAAGTACAAAACAGAGCTAAGCTGCTGGATGAGCATGTATAAACTGCAGATACATGAATGAACTACACACGTTGCTTTGTGTAGCATCTTACATACAATTACTACGATAGGCTGATCACTTTTAAGACATACAACTACTGCGATAGGCTGATCACTTTTAATATTGTTCATGCTTTGACAATCTTGTACCCTTCATTTTATTTCTTTAATCAATACAGAACAAAGAATTTTCTTACTGATTCAACTGAGATAGTTCTGAAAAGCGATAGGAATTATAGGCCAAATGAAAGCTCATATTATCAAAGGTAACAAATGAAACGTGATTTAAATCATCTTTTATAAACAGGTAATGTACTAAATACATTTCATGTAAATGAATAGAACGACAATTCATTTCATGTTCTAAAATGTATTGAGGGATACCATATCATTGCGGTGCATTACCTGTGAAAAAAAATGCTTTAAATCATCATGCTGTCATAAACAACAAATTCAAGAGATTGAATGGGGACATCGCCACCCAGCAGGAAACACGGCTGGCTGACACAGGCACACTAAAGGAGAGGGACTACACCTACTGGCAAGGAAGGAACCCTGATGCCCCAAGAGAGTGTGGAGCAGGTTTTGCAGTAAAACGCAGCCTGCTGGGTGTGATATAGAACCAGGCAGCGGCGGCTCAGAGCGACTCCGGACTCTCCGCCTCAGCACCACCGAAGGCGTTGTCACCCTCGTCAGCTATATGCTCCGACTCTGTCTGCCACTCCGGATGCCAGGGATGAGTTCTATGAAACTCTGGCATCTACCATAAGGAGCATCTCCAGCACAGAACAGCTTGTTCTTCCGGGCAGCTTCAAAGCCAGGGTGAGTGCAGGCACCGCCTCGTGGCCCTCCTGCCTTGGTTCCTTTGGACTGGGGAAAATAAATGACAACGAGCAGCGACTGTTGGAGTTTTGTGCCTGTCACGAACTGTGCATCGCCAACTCCTTCTTCAAGACGAAGCGTCAACTCAAGCCTTCCTGGGGACAACCGCGCTCAAAGCATTGGCACCAACTGGATCTGGTCCAGGTAAGATGCTCCACTGTCAAAAACCTTCTCTACACTCGCTCTTACCACAGCGTGGACTGCCACATGGACCACTCCTGGCATACTGCAGGATCAGGCTGCTGCCAAAGAAGTTTCACCGCTCAAAGAAACAAAGGGAGCTTCCGTTTCGACGTCTGTAAGATGTTTCAGCCACATCTTGTGGAATAGATCGCCGAGGCTCTCCAGAGAGAGTGTGATGCATTGCTGCCCGGAGACTCTGCCACAGAGAGATGGGGAAACTTTACGAGACACCATGCACCGTACTGCCCTGGCTACATTTGGGAAGAACACTTCGAAGTCTCACGATTGGTTTGAGACCAAATCGTCAGAGATTAATCCCATTATTGAGGCCAAGCACACCGCACTCATTGAGTACAAGCGGTCACCCAATGAGAAGAACCTACAGATCCTCAGGGCTGCCAGGAGCATGATTAAGCTTAATGCCAGGCGCTGCGCCAAAGTACTGGACAGAGCTCAGCCAGGAGATAGAGACAGCCGCTGAGAGAGGCAACATCAGAGGGATGTATAACAACATCAAGAAGGCTTCCCTCAAACTCCTCCACTGGGGGAAGTAACTAATGACCCCCAGCTAGCAGATGGAGAGATGGGTGGAGCACTACTCCGACCTCTGCTCCCGAGAGAACTCAGTGTCCTCCTCAGCCCTTGATTCCGTCAAGTGTATGCCAGTCATGGAGGAGACGACCATGGACAAAGTCGGCGAGGCCATTGACAGCCTGGCATCAGGCAAGGCGCCTGGCATGACGGCATTTCCTCCCGACCTCATCCAACCTCATTCCACCCCTTGCACCAGATTATCCTTCTGCCCCCCCTTGCACCAGATTATCCTTCTGCCCCCCTTGCACCAGATTATCCTTCTGCCCCCCTTGCACCAGATTATCCTTCTGCCCCCCTTGCACGCAGTCGTGTGTCAGTGCGGGAATGAGGGAGAATGCACGACAGGACATGGGGGATGCCAAGATTATCGCCCTGTGCAAAAACAAGGGCGAGAGGCATCTGTTCTTAGCATCGTCAGCAGTCTACGCTCGGGTCCTCCTGATCCATCTGCAGAAGCCGCCTGACCGTGTCTACCCGGAATCACAGTAAGTGTAGAGAACAGTGGATGCTCCTGGATGTCGCTTTCATCGACCTCAACAAGGCCTTTGACCTAGTGAGCAGTAGTCTTTCAGGGCTTTCTGAAAGATCGCCCCCCCCCCTCCCCTCCCTAAACTGCACAGCTTAATTGATTCCTTCCACTCCAACATGAAAGGGACTGTGCAGTTTGATGGCATACTCTCCAAGCCGTTCGACATAAGCAGCGGTGTCAAACAGTGACCTGTTTGACTACAATGTAAAATGTTCATGACTTGAACGTTTATGTTCCGCAGTCTGACCTTCTAAACGGTTCTCTCATCATGGCAGTACTTGGTCTCATGTGTTTGTTAACACGTTCAACATTAGAATTCAGGGACTAATACATTCTAAGAAACTCATGCGATGCCAACGAGTCCTTTAAAAACGATTCTGTATCATTCTTCTTCCAAATACAGCTTGACATCCTTCGAATGATTCTTAGCTAAAACTTTCATCTGGATAGCAGCAGGATATTTTAAACTAGCACATAACTTGTCAAGAAAAAAATAGTCTTATGAATTGTGAGATGTGCACGTTTATTAATGAACTGTATTATGATAAATCAAACAAAAATATTGTAAATGTTGGAGGAAATGAAGGATAGGGGGAGAAGGGAGAGAGCATAAATGAAAATGAGAAAACAAACGAGCACGACAGAGAGAAACAGAGACAGAGACAGAGGAAGAGAGAGAGTTGTATGCGTGCTCTCAGCTGATACTACTCACAAGGCGATAGTAAGAAGAGGAGCTTGTACAGAACTTCAGTTATTCCATCCTCAGACTGCATGAGGTAAAGTTTTCCTGGAAGGGTTGGCTGACAACATGACGAAGTTTATATGAGTCCTTATGCCACCTCTCAGCAGCAATGACGTCAACGCCTGTAACATCAGAGAATAAATGATGTATATTCCTGCCTTCTCTAAACCTGGGCGAGCTAGACTGCTCATCTTTGGTCTCCTGGTGTTTCAGCACAATGCGTGTTTAACTGTAAGAATGTCCAGTACAATAAAATAGAAACTTGATGTAGGTGGTGAATACAGTCTTGATTTATTGGTTTGTGCTTGTCAATGTGAGTGACAAGCCAATATAAACAGACTTATTCAGTCTTAAGTTGAATGAGACATATACATCAGTCGGACTCCAAATACACTGATAAAAAGCAGTTTATTTCCAGGATCTATTTCCAGCATCTTTTTTTACGCGAAGAGACAATAATGTGTAGAAGTGCATTCCCAGCGGTTTTTTTTTTAATTCATTACCATGTACTTTTAAAGTAACATACCTCACTTTAATTTTTGCCACTGCACGTTGAATAACAAGACTCAAATTTGAAATCAAATAGGAATTCAATTTCGGTGTGCAACTAACATTTCTATATACATCCAATCTATTATTGCTATTAATGCGATCGTCCATCTCTGCCTTCTACAATCAATAAATTTGGTGACATAACAAGAAAAACACCGAAAAGACACCATCCCACACCACCACCACCACTATCACCACCACCACCACCACCACCAGCAATTAAACAAACTCTTTTACGTTTCTCAAGGCTCTGATTTACACGTACATTACCAAACCAATATTGAAACAAAACGCATGACATTCGTCACTGAGTTCTCCATTACTCTAAAAATCTGATCAATACACAGTTTCATGAGTTTTACTCGGTAATTTGTGGTCAGCTGATTTCAGCGGTTTAAACCAGCATCCTATGAACTGGACAGCAGAATTAATATGTATTGGGTTTCGGTTTGTTTCGCTGTAGACCAGATCATTAGGTGTTCGTACCTCTACATCTAAAAAGTTCTTCAAAGCGCACAGATGCAGACAATCATAAAAATCAGCTGCCGTGCTTAATTCCTGCTTGTTGCATAATATGCTGTAGTATGAATCAAATGTTTTAAAACCATTTCAGCGAAAGTAATTCGACGATGATAACCTGTTCATTATTTATGGCATTTTTTATGGGGCTCCGCTAGAGATATGTAAAGATAAAACTCAACGCGCGTAGTAACAAGCATAATCAAATAGTTGTGTAACTGTATTGTACACGCAATTTGGCTGGGCAACCAAGCGCTCACTTCTTGCGAACACAGTACAAGAATGTTTGTTTTCGTCTTGATTTAACCGAAATGATGTGTCCGCCCCTTGGAATTTTCTGATCTTGTATTATGTTCCCAAAACAGTTTCTTATAACAAGATAGCCTCTTCTGCCAACGACAGCATGAACTCTTCAAGTGCAACACGAGGAGAAGCAGAGCCGTGTCTCCGATAACTAAAACAAGTTGTTGAATGAAAAGAGAGAACAGAACATTACGTGCATAAAGTTTGACTCCGCATCCGACGCTCCTTTTCATGTCATAGTACATAATTCTCATACACTTACATAGTCTGCCTGCTACACCATTCTTTCCAGAAACATGGAAAGAGCCGAACGCACTTCAAAACTCTATACAGGCTGCGTACATTGTACTGTTACAGGCACCCTGTTTGAATGTGAAGGCCTTGAGGATGGCCACACGAACAAATGCTTTATAACCTCTTTAAGCTAGCTTGATGCTTACTAGTAGCATTTTTGTCATTATTGTAGAATAACCTTATAACCGTATCACAGATTTTACCACTAAAATATGCTGAGAAAAATGCCTTTGTAGTTGTTATGTTTGTAGAATCGCCTTTGTAGTGGTTATGTTTGTAGAATCACTTTTTTTTTGCAAAGTGGCAAGAAAATGGACTCCGACAAGTTCCTAAAAATTCACCTTTTTCAAATTAGAGATGAAACGCTCACGCGCGCGCGCGCGCGCGCACACACACACACACACACACACACACACACACACACACACACACACACATTTGAATGCTCCACATCACGCTCTTGCATCAGTCCCTTGGGGTACAGTTGCTATGCACATCCGTTGACAATAATGACAGGGAGTCCTGAGAGATTCAAAGTGTGTTATGACGGTTGACGTTTGTTTAGTCATTTGCGTCTGACCTTGGAAAGGCCCAGAATGACTCTGCCCCTTTCTCAAGGACATCTACAGTGTTCATCTTGAAATCGCTCTTTTTTAGTTGGCGATGTTTCTTGCTCTTTCTTTAAGTTTGGATTTGTGAGGCCACTTCCTCTCTTGGCGTTGAGCTCTGCAATATGGTCTGCGGTAACTGTCGTCCATCTTGTTTTGTTGAGGTGATTCTTTTGGTTTTGTTACTGCTTAATTCATTGGCCGCTACATGAAGTGGTTTGGGGGATTTTCAGGAGCTCTGAAATATGTCTTCACCTGTCCTAGCTTGTGTCTGATCTCCACTGAAGGAAAGTTAAGCAAATGACATGCATTAAGCATGAATGACAAGTATGTGTGGGGTCCTCATGCTGTCCTCAGATGGGTTTACAGTGTGTCAGAGAAAGGGTGAGACACACCACACCCTTCGTTGAATCAGGAAGTATAGCATCCAGTTCTCCCTTGTTTGGTATGCTTTCATTGGCTCTATCTGCATGGCGGGTTTATGTTGTGGAAACACCAAGTTTCAGCTTCATTTGTTGTTGTCGCCCTTGTCTTTCTCTCTCCTTTGTCTCCCTTGGCCAGGGCTGGTCTACGATCATTTCATAGTTTCTGTTTTTAATAAGTGTCTCCCCTTTTTCCATCCCCATGTTTTCTCTCATCTTGCAGCAAACAGATCATGTTTTCTACCATGTGGTTAGATCTAGCTCCGTGTAAACCAGGTCTCTCTATCTCGTCTGCTTACCTTTTTCTATTGATATACAAACGTGTTTCATGTGGTGATTGTGCCACTGTATGGTATACTTTCTTTCACATAAATTGTCATAGTATCCACTGTCTGAAAACAGGAGAGGACATCCCCAGGAAAACAGGAGAGCACATCCTTAGCACACACACAGGCCTGGGCAGTAACACCGTCGTTGGATAGGAGTCAGGTGTCACACTGCAGCAGAATCCTCAATGTTAACGGTAATGCCAGCTATAGACGACAACTGCTCCTTCCACTGGCCCCACCTCTCACTTCCAACGGTGATTCCAGAACTCCCACTGCGTACGCTTGCTATTCCCCATCCCCACCCTTCCTCACTGCCAGCTCCATGAAAAAAAAAAGTCTGAAGTAGTCTGCAATGCCAGGACAGCCCCTTCCCTCTCAATTCCAGACTCATTCTTACCAAGCCCCCTACCCCTCAACCTTTTTGTTGGCAACATGAACCTGTGTGTAATTTAACCTTTCTTTAAAAAAAATATCGGACATTTTAAACAAAGTTGACATTGCAAAATAATAAAATACCTGGTTGTGTTAACTTCAAGACAATGTGCACATCTTGCAGAGTTTTTAATTAGCAGAGTGTAGTTCTACTAACAATACGATCATTAATTATATATGATAATAAGTTAATGATTCGAATTCTATGGAGCATTGCATACGCAATTTATGTTTATTCGAGTGCGTCTTTAATATTTATATCCTGTGTACCATTAAAGTAACTGAAAGATAAAGAAAACAACCCGGATACACTTTTTCATGTCTTCTATAGTACACGCAATTGAAATTTTACCTTTTGCCTTTGCTTCTTCAGCCATGGAGATCATTGAGTAGAGGTCCCGTGGCATCTCTGTCAGTTCTACAAGGAGAAGCACTTTGGAGACATCCAAACGTTGAGCATCTCCCTCAGTGATGTTCCGTATAGCATCCTGCAACAGGAATAGACATGACAATACCTTTTACATACATACACACACACACACACACACACACACACACACACACACACACACACACATATATATATATATATATATATATATATATATATATATATATATATATATATATATATATATATATGCGGATAACAAAACAGCAAACAACCACACGCTAAAAGCATAGAATGGAAACACGGTTTATTCACAGGAGGAAACTTCTGAAAAATCATAACTACATTCATAACTTCAGAACGTACGTGCTGCTCAACAAACTGCTGTTTAATGACACGAAAAACAGAAGCTTTATTAGCTGTCCCTTTAAAGGTTGAACAAGATCCTCTCCTCCAGACTAATAGGTGATAGTGCAAAAGACTGTGGATTCTCCCCGAATATTTGCAATCTTGCTTATATCAATTGTTTCAAATTTTGTTTTTGTTATTTGTTTGTTTGTGATTCATTGATTTATATACTTGTTTATGTATTTTTCTATGTATTTTGCTAATTTCGGAAACCTCTATTCTGAACAGAATGTCCAAATTCTGCTGGGCAGGTTTTTTTTTTTTTTTTCAAACGATCAGCGCCACCAACGAAAGTGGTGCATAATATGCCTGTAGAGGCAATCAATACCCTATCTACTGTTTGTATTCTACAACGTCTTAATGGCAAGACTGTCCTGGCTGACACTCCAAAGTACTTCCGTCAAAAAGACCTCGAAGACTAGGAGTAATGCGTTATGCTGATTTTGAAATTTCCCAAACAGAAGTATACCTCAGGCTTTTCAGATGTTTGCACCAGCATCCTGATCAGTCTGGGTCTTTTGTAACAAATCTTCTCCCCTTTGTTTTTCATCTTTTACTGGCTCTAGCCCTGCAAAACAATCTGGCGTACTCCATCTCTATCATAAAATCACCTGTTCTTGCTTTTTTTCTCTCTCTCTCTCTCTCTCTCTCTCTCTCTCTCTCTCTCTCTCTCTCTCTCTCTCTCTTTGTGTGTGTGTGCGTGCGTGCGCGCGCGCGCGCGCGCGCGCGCGCGCGCGCGCGTGTGTGTGTGTGTGTGTGTGTGTGTGTGTGTGTGTGTGTGTGAAGGAAGACCTCTTCTGGAACCCAAAAAGACTGGGTATCAAAAGAGATTATATGGAACTGACGGGCTCTTAGGCGTGCTTGGATTTACAAGTGGGGTGAGATTGTGGCACATGAATCTGCAGTTAATTTTAGTACATTGGATTGTTTGAGTTATACGGTCATTCCTGTCTGCTACAAACACCTGTCTGTGCCATGTAGCTGGGAGCGAATGTTCTCCATGAAAACCTTTCTCCTGGACACCTTGGCTAATACGGCAACGCCTTCACTTTTCAAACATGCTCTACTTGTGGCAAAGACTAAAACCATCCGATAAAAATAAATTGAATGATAATCACAACGTATAAAAAGAAAGAAAGAACGAAAGAAAGACAAGAGAAAAACACCTAACTTTTAAAAAAAAATCCACAAGTCAGCATCAAACTCTCAACTTAAGACTGCTCAGCTTGGCTGATTTTGAGACTGTTGTGTTCAATCGTGATACTGTCGATAACTTCCTATTCACTCTCCTCAACTTTCTTTTCAGCTGCTCACAAGAGGTTATTCCTTACAGGCAGATAGTCATATTTATTCTCAGTTTCATCACGAAGATGTCACATCGCGCAGACAAGTCCACATAAGCTACATCACATTTGTCAAACTGCATACAGACCACAGCGCGTACGATTTACAGCAGATGAATTTGAAAAAGAAAGCTTTGCATGAAAGGACTTGAGACGAAAGTCTCGTGGACACGACTCACCAGTTGTCTGACCTGCATAAACGCCCAGCGCTCCGATTCCATGTTGAGTACATATCTCATATTGTCTACGCCAGTATTATAGTTGTATAGGTGTAAATATGTGTGTGTATGTACGCATGTGTGTGTGTGTGTGTGTGTGTGTATGTGTGTGTGTGTGTGTGTGTGTGTGTGTGCACGCACGTACGCACACACACGCACGCACGAATACACACACACACACATAAAATGGAATTAGATTTCCAAGTTATCGAATAAAAAATGGGCGAATGGGGAGGAAACTCACTAACATATAACACATGGTCAGATACCGGTATTTCGAAACCTGATTGTTTCTCCTCAGTGACCGCGGAAAATGGTAACTTAACTCCTCTGCCTTTTCCGTCTTAAGAAGAATGCTGTCCCAGAAAAAGGCAGGTGTGCAATACCGTAGTATGTTTGTTGAGTTTTCAAAAAAACAATCAAAGGTGTCACCTAAGAAGAAAAATAAAATCATAAAAGAGCAAAACAAGCTACATTTTCTTGTGAAAAGTAGAAAATATAAAAAAAGATATCCTCTTAAGACACAAGTGCTGAGGACCAGTTCTTGGAATGAATCCGCAAGGGACTAAATTAAAATAAACCGATACATTCCAAGGATAAGTACCGAGCACCATTCCAGCAACTTACAGAGCAGCTTGGTGTTGCAATGACTGCAAGAAATATTGAATTATAAACAAAGCTTGCTCTTATACTCTTTGTTTACATTACATTACTGTAAAAAGAATAAAATTATACATGTAAATCAAACTGGTTTTAGGAAAGGAAGATCTGGCGTTGAACATTTAGTTAAACTATCTACAGAAATAAAGCGCAAATTGTTCGTAGAAAGAACGTATTGGCAACCTTTTTTATGTCAAAAAAAGCGTATGATCAGGTTTGGCATAGTCGTCTCATGTACAACTTAAGCAATTGGACTATCTGGAAATATCTACAGATATATCAACAATTTTCTAACAAACAGGTCAGTGGTGGCCATAGTGGGAACAACATACTCTGCCCCTAGGAGTCTAGACATGGATATCCCACAAGGCTCAGTGACTGCACCTATAATTTTTAACATAATGATACATGACCTGCCAAAGGCGGTATCAAGCAAAGTAACTCTCGTCCAATATGCAGATGATATATGTATGTGGATGGACATAACCTTAAAAATGTCGATACCACAAAGAGCCAAAATTACATAAGAAGATTGTACCAGTTTGACCTTGATAACATTGAAAAATACATGTTTCAAAATGGACTGTCTTTATCCCCTGAAAAAACTAATATGATACTATTTAACTCTGGTAGTAATCCAGCAAAATTACCGATCTTTAAACTGTTGGTGAACCTTTAGAATACAAACAAAATGTCAAGTTCTTGGGATTAATTCTTACATCAAAGCTGACATGGGATATGTATTTTGAGTATACTCTAACAAAGGCAAGACATAGCCTAAATCTTTTAAAGACCATTAGTAGATTATCTTGGGGAAAGGACCCTGAAACCTTAGTTCATCTTTCTACAGCATGGGTTAGGTCCAAACGTTCTTATGGACAAGAAATTTATTTTAGTGCTCCAAAATACCTATTACAAAAATTACAAAGTATTGACTGTAAAGCCTATAAACTAGCCCTAGTCCTGCGTCAAACAAAGAAACATACAGAGCAGCTGGAGTCTTACCGCTTGATGATTATCGTGAGCTTGCTACTTCAAAATTTTTGTTGAGGGCAAGTACAAGGGACAATTTCATTGGGGAAGAACTGAAACTAAGAACCGAGTGTGATTTTCATAAAAGGCAAACAATACATCGTCGTTAATGACATTAGCAACATATACTTCTAATTTAATTGAAAGTTCAGGAATAAGCATCAAAGACATGTCAATAAGACCATCATTCGCGCCTATACCACCATGGGAAACATTAAAACCGTCATATGATATCAGCTATTCTAAACTGAGAAAAGAAGAAAATATAAATGTTATGAATTCAATTGCAATAAAACGTATCTATGAAAAATATCAAAATCATCTTCGGTTTTTTACAGACGGCTCCGTTCTTGACAATGATAATGTTGGTGCGGCCTTTGTCATACCACCGGCACTGAAAACTGAAAAATGTTTCTACATCGGCAAAAAAACTGTCAATTTTTACAGCCGAATTGACAGCCATCATGCTGACTTTAGAATTCTTGGTGAACTTTCCAATGACAGTACTTAGAACTGTGATATTGGTGGATTCTAAATCGGTTTTGTATTCACTGAACTCCTTCAGTACCGATACACGGCCTGACCTTATGTACGAAATTCATTATTTATTACATTGCTTGTCGGCTAAAGGCTCAGTCATTGAGTTTTATTGGGTGCCTTCGCACTGTAACATAAATGGAAACGAAATGGCCGACAGAGCTGCTGAAAGAGGCGCGCAAAAGGTTTAGAGAAGACTGTAGACATGACACTTCCTTTGTCACTCCATGAAAATTACAGGCTGCTAGAAACAACAGCATGGAAAAAAAATTAGCAGACGTTCTGATGAAAAGACTCTAGCACAAAATACAGCTGCAGTTCCGTTGGAAATTGAATCAAGCAAGTTGTCAAATACACCGATATATTATTCTAGACTTGTAACTTCTTTTTTTTTTCCGCCTAAAAATAACGCTTTAAAAAAACAACATCTCCAAAAATGTATATTCCTTGTGTCGTGCACAAATCACAGGGTTTTTATTTTTTGTTTGTTTGTTTGGTTTTTTTTTTTTTGCACAATTCACAGTTAATCATATCTTATTTCATTGTAAAAGTGTCCGAGGTTTTCTCTACCTGATTCAGTCATGGCAAAGAATGTTTCGGAAGAAACATAGAAGATTAATTATATGATACAAAGGTTTTACTACAAATTGCTGAATCCCTAATCACACACCCCCATCAGGTCATTCCTGTAGATTTTTTTTTTTTTTCTTTTCTTTTTCCAATATAGATTAGTGGCGACGGACACATCCACCCACCCACGTTTCTGTATTTTACATTTTGTTTGTTATATGTGTCTTAACATTTGCTCTTTACTGTTAATGCAGTGTTCACAGTTTTCATTACCTCAAACATTTACACTCTCACAAACTCGCACACACTCACAGACAGAATGCACTCACTCATGCACTCTTTGGTGTAATATCACTTATGGTGAAAAGACGTAAAAACAAAGAACGAACGAACACACACACACACACACACACACACACACACACACACACACACACACACACACACACACACACAAACCGAGTTGTTTATGTTAAGAAAGTAACGATCTACCAGTCCACTAAATTTTAACTCAAACGGTTGAACAATTCTTGAGAAGATACGCAAACTGTATGAAGGTCGCTCAGTTAAACAGATAATTGAAACTGCCATGTTGACCTACTACTTCCACCACGGATTATTGTGTCGGTAGAGATAATGAATTAAATGGTAAAACACATCTATTGCAATTCACAGAGTGACACAAGACTACTTCTGTTCGCAGAATGGTGAAAAGTAAAAATCATACTGCCATCTTACACCACTATTTTACGTTCTGACCGAAAGGTGAAAGTAAAAATCATACTGCCATCTTACACCACTATTTTACGTTCTGACCGAAAGGTGAAAGTAAAAATCATACTGCCATCTTACACCACTATTTTACGCACTGACCGAATTTGTGAAAAAAGTGCACAGAGCACAGTATCTGCCTTGTTATATCTCCTAATGGGGTTAATGGACAGACAGACAGAACAAGTTGAAACTCACAGATAGAGTTGTGTTGATCGGCAATGGAACAAATAAACCACGTGAAAACCATTCAATCGCATCCAGTATGTCCTTTTCGGAATACTCATCCCATTTTGCTGGTGAAATGTATTTCTGCCGATCACAATGGCACATAAGGCCGACCCGCACGTTCCGACCGAACCATTTCACTGCCAGAAGGGCTGCCTTCAGATACTCCGTCAATTTGGACCCGACATGTGTTGATTCTATGACAATCATCAGGTCAATTCTGTGACTTCTGACAGACGGATTCGATATATCTGCATCTGGAAAGAAAAGGAAAGCAGGTAAGTATAACGAAAAACGCAGAGGCTTTGGACTTACAAGACAATGAAGACCGCAACAACACACACACACACACACACACACACACACACACGCACACGCACGCATGCACACACCCCCCCCCCCCCCCCCCCCCCACACACACACACACACATTCGGGCGTGCGCGTACACGCACACACACACACACACACACACACACACACACACACACACACACACACACACATGCGCGCGCGCGCTTTAGGTGCGAGAGATACCCGCTATTTTGCTGTTGTTGTGGTTGTTGCTTTTATAGTTGATGTGTCTGTGTGTCTGGAAAATCAAGCAAGAGAGTAGAACTGAGATGTGTTTAAACAACAATCACGCACGCACACACGAAAACGATAACTTGACACGATAGACATTGAAACATAACAGCAAAAATAGAAGTATCGACAGCCAAACGAAGGAGCAAATAAATGGTACAACTGACATGACCAGTTTCAACTAATTGGATCTTCTTTAAGAAGTACAAACAACACTCAAAACAAAAAGAGACGAACAGACAGTACAAACAACACTCAAAACAAAAAGAGACGAACAGACAGTACAAACAACACTCAAAACAAAAAGAGACGAACAGACAGTACAAACAACACTCAAACAACGAGACGAACAGACAGTACAAACAACACTCAAAACAACAAGAGACGAACAGACAGTACAAACAACACTCAAAACAAAAAGAGACGAACAGACAGTACAAACAACACTCAAAACAACAAGAGACGAACAGACAGCACAAACAACACTCAAAACAACAAGAGACGAACAGACAGTACAAACAACACTCAAAACAACAAGAGACGAACAGACAGTACAAACAACACTCAAAACAACAAGAGACGAACAGACAGTACAAACAACACTCAAAACAACAAGAGACGAACAGACAGTCACTTGCCTCTCCAGTCTGAATGCAAACTGTGGCGTGGGTGAAAATATAAAACTAGGAGTGGAACTGAAAAGAAGAGGGAAGAGGATGGAGGGAAGACGATACATTTTTAACACGGTATTACTGACTGAAAAATGATGATGACGGTAACAGTGTCATCACCTTTCAATCACGAGAAAAGGAAGAAGAGAGATGCATCAATGATGGGCCTGGAGCCACATCTATGTCAGAACGAGAACTCGTCAACTTCCTGATTTTGTTCAGACCCTTCACACACCCATCAAATTGACATACATCATTTCCAAGTCAGCCATCTTCCTGGACATGTTCATCTCACTGGAAGACGAACAACTCAAAACCTCAGTTTTCTACGAACTCATTGATTCACATTCATCGTGGACTACACATCTTCCCACCACCCATTCTCAAAACTCAGCAATCCATATCGTAAATTCCTCTGCCTGGGCAAACTCGTCTCTGACAAAAAAAAAAAAAAAAAAAAATCATACTCCAAAACAGCCACATGTTTGAGGTTTTTTGCCAGCTGTCCACACCTCGGTACCATCATTCATGATGCTTTCAGCCGCTCCAGAGCTGTGTCCAGAGCAACTGCCTTGAAAGCTCAGCTTCCAACAGAGATAGAAAGATCTGCCACTTGCCTACTCTTCCACCCACATCTACGTCCCATTTGCTGGATCCTCAAATCCAGGTGGTGCATAATAGATCACAAACCGGCCTCTGAGATCAAACCCATCCTCAATTTCAGGCATAACAAACACCTCAGAGACCTGACTGTGCGCTTCAAACTGCACAAAAAGTACCAACCCTAAAGTCTCCCAGTACTTTTCCCTGCCCGAAATGCAACTGCAAAATCTGTCCTTTCACCAAGCTAGACTAGACACCATCCTACATGGCCATAAAGGCTCGTGCTAAATTACACGTATGTTCTCCTGTCAGAGCTGCAACATTGTATATGTTGTCCACTGTGAACTGTACAGTAAAATCTGCTTAGGTGAGGTATCCCACACACTTGATTGGTGCATTTCTGAACACCTGGCCGACATCTGCCAGCCAAACCCAGTCGCTCTACATTCAGTCATCCGCAACACAACATCAATTATGTCAAAGTCCTGGCGCTTTGGCAATCACAGAGTGAAAAGTTTGGGCGCACTCACAGGAATCTTACCTTATTGCCAGAGTGGGGACTCTGCTCACTTGGCATCAACATCCAAAATAGTATGTACTATCCACCCCCCCCCCCCCCCCCCCCCCCCTAGCACTGGCCCGCAGTACTTCACAGACACACTATCACACTCCTCGTTGTTTACGTCATGTATATGATACAGCCATTCTCTCTCCTTTCACTCCTTTACAATTCTTATTTTCTGTGACAATCGTTTCTCTGCTTACTTATCTCTCCACACACTCTTCTTAATGTCATTTTTCTTGCTCCCCCTCTGACAAAGGGGTGAGTTACCCGTTGACTGACAGGCAGAGACACAAGGGAGAAGATGCAGTTGTACAAATATAATTTCCCTGACTCCAGCTTGACTCGTGATCTTACCCGATATCTCGCATTCAACCTTTCTTCTTGGGCAGTTTCCCTTCGGAGTTCTTATATATGCTAACCTCTTTTTTTTTTCAAAAATATTTACAATAAAAATTTCAATAATTTCTTCAGAAATTTCGTTCACCACTTTGTCTTTCTCACATTTCATGAAAGAGTAATATACACGAATCAACATAACGAGCCCCACAGGCTTCAACCGTTGGCAAAATGACTTTATAAATACATGATCAGATAAGGCCAACAAGGCCACATAAACACATGTTCTCAAATTAGCCACCAGACCACATTATTACCAAATAACTAACATTGCCCTTTAAGGCCACACGTAAGTGGTTAGTCTTCCACTCTTAGACAATCCCAACCTAACTGTGACCTCAGTCAGTCTCTTCGTTTCATTTCTTTTTTCCAGTCTTAGACTTTCACTGTCTGACACTAATTAATTCTTTTTATATTTTGTCACATAGGGGACTTAGGGAGCAACTACTCTGACGGAGAAAAATCCCCGCAACAGGCCGAGACTTTTCTTGATTATAATCGTTTTCATCGTTTAGGTAATATTTCCATCTACTCACGTTTTTCTTTTTCCTTGGTGCTTCCAAATCATCATCAAAACGTAGGCCCTGTGTATTTTATGCTCACCTTTTTCCTTTCCAAATTAAGGCCTATAGTGGCAATTTAACCCCTTAATTTACAATTAAACTGTGTACTATAGAGGTGAGGATGACTCCCATATAGCACCTCTAAAACATCCCATATAGATATTAGTACAGTTGACGCCAGAATGTCTGTCTCTCTCTCGAACATCTCTGCTGACACTGACTGCTGTCTTAGCCAGCCAGTCCAGTCACAGCCAGTGAGCACTGTCATCCTATCAGGGTAAGAATCATGCTTTTCTTGCAGTCAAGCCAAAATCACGCTTTTTCCTGCAGTCAAGCCCAAATCATGCTTCCCTGCAGTCAAGCCAAAATCACCTTTTTTTTCCTGCAGTCATGCCCAAATCATGTTTTCCTGCAGTCAAGCCCAAATCATGCTTTACTTGCACTGCACTCGCAACTGACCCTACTAAAACCTGACAGGCAAGCTAACTTGTTAACTGAATCACTGACCCCCTCAGGGACTATGAGTGGAAGCACAAACACTTTCCACATTAGTAGAAAGAAACTCGTAGAGAGTGTGACGGCAGAGAGTCCTCAGAAGAGAAGCCCTCTTCAAGCAAGTGTTTCGGCCCTTATCTCCTGACACTCTAGGGGGGGTTGGGCCACACCCGGTTCATGACTCCGGATGTCCATGTGCTGCCCCTTTTTTCCCATCTTGGGACGGGCCATGGATGGGAATCGAACCCATGCCCCTCTGGACATGTTCATTTTTCACTTAATGACTCGCGCAACAACCACTGAGCCACTGGGACACTTGAAATTTGTAGGAAAGTTAAGCCTTATGAAGTTCACTTTTGTTCCTCCTTGACCAGATCCAGCTTGAACACCTCTCTGCCGCTTCTGCCATTGCTTTCAGGGCTCTGGTTTTTTTTCCCTCCCTGCAACTGAGAGCTGTTTCATGAGGCTGTATGCAGACATTCCTACAAAACCCCCTAGCCCCAATTTCTGCAGTGAGGACTTTGAACTGATAACCTTCTCTCCTCAGGCCGTCTGCCAGATCAGCATACTGGTATTTCTTTTTTTTTTTTTTTTACCTTAGTCTGCATTTTGAAATGTTTACATAAGGGACCTTACTGGTGTTAACTCTAGGTTTACAGACCATCCCCTTGAGCTGGAGTCTAAAGTAGCTTTTACTAATGCATAAAAAAGAAAACACTTTTCAGACACGTGCACTTAATGTGGTGCACCTGACACCTTCCATCCCCCTCCTTGTTTTCAGTAGTACAGCTTTTTACTCATTTACCACTTAATTCATTTCTACTTTATCATAATAACAACAACACTACAAATACTACTTACTACCACCACCATCACTACTACTACTACTACTACTACTACTACTACTGCTGCTGCTGCTGCTGCTACTGCTACTACTACTACTACTACTACTACTACTACTGTTGCTACTGCTGCTGTTACTGTTGCTGTTACTGTTGCTGCTGCTATTTCTACTACAAACATCATCATCATCATCATTGCTGCTGTTGTTTTTATTACGATCATCCTTCTGGTCCTCTTTCTATCAGCATCATCATCATCATCATCATCATCATCATCATTAAGACTATAGTTATTATTATTATTATTATTATTATTATATTATTATTATTATTATTATTATTATTATCATTATCACTGTGATGGTGGTGGTGGTGGTGATGGTGGTGGTGGTGGTGGTGGTGATGGTGTTGTTGCTCTTGTTGTTGTTAATTAGTAAATTTAACGAGACTTGCCTGTAAGTTGAGGCTAAATTGGAATTATCTAGAGCCTAGTGATGGGATGAGCAATGACGTGAGATGTGATGCACGCGCACCTAGCCAGTATTTAGACATGAATTACTTCTAAAATAAATTCAACAGACAATGCCTGGAAGGGACAGCGAGAATCGCCCAGAGCCGAGATGGGAGGGCACGTAATTGCTCATTGCAATCTCTAGACTCTAGATAATTCCAATTTAATCTCAACTTACAGGTAAGTCTCGTTAAATTTACTAATTATCAATCGTCTAGCGATCGGTCATTCGCAATGACGTGAGACTTCAGAGTTAGAGGTCATGAGTACTGAATCAATCATAAAAGCAATATAAACAAGCCGATGGATTTTGTTTGTCCATATTTAATTACACAAGAACAGTAAAGTTTCTGGTAGTCAAAAACCATTTGTATTTGGCATGCAATCACTAAACCATTTGTAATTTGGCATGCAATCACTTTCAATCAGTCACTGGGTCAAACTGTACCATGTAGCATAAGTCACTGGGTCAAACTGTACCATGAAGCATCAGTCACTGGGTAAAACTGTACCATGAAGCATCAGTCACCGGGTCAAACTGTATCATGTAGCATCAGACAGTCACTGGGTCAAACTGTACCATGAAGCATCAGTCAGTCACTGGGTCAAACTGTACCATGAAGCATCAGTCACCGGGTCAAACTGTACCATGAAGCATCAGTCAGTCACTGGGTCAAACTGTATCATGTAGCATCAGACAGTCACTGGGTCAGACTGTACCATTAAGCATCAGTCACTGGGTCAAACTGTACCATGAAACATCAGTCAGTCACTGTACCATGTAGCATCAGTCACTGGGTCAAACTGTACCATGAAGCATCAGTCACTGGGTCAAACTGTACCATGAAGCATCAGTCAGTCACTGGGTCAAACTGTACCAGGTAGCATCAGTCAGTCACTGGGTCAAACTGTACCATGAAACATCAGTCACTGGGTCAAACTGTACCATGAACCATCCATCACTGGGTCAAACTGTACCATGAAGCATCAGTCACTGGGTCAAACTGTACCATGAAGCATCAGTCAGTCACTGGGTCAAACTGTACCATGAACCATCCTTCACTGGGTCAAACTGTACCATGTATCATCAGTCACTGGGTCAAACTGTACCATGTAGCATCAGTCACTGGGTCAAACTGTACCATGAAGCATCAGTCACTGGGTCAAACAGTACCATGAAGCATCAGTCACTGGGTCAAACAGTACCATGAAGTATCAGTCAGTCACTGGGTCAAACTGTACCATGAACCATCCATCACTGGGTCAAACTGTACCATGAACCATCAGTCACTGGGTCAAACAGTACCATGAACCATCAGTCACTGGGTCAAAAACTGTACCATGAACCATCAGTGACTGGGTCAAACAGTACCACGAACCATGAGTCACTGGGTCAAACTGTACCATGAAGCATCAGTCACTGGGTCAAACTGTACCATGAACCATCCTTCACTGGGTCAAACTGTACCATGTATCATCAGTCACTGGGTCAAACTGTACCATGTAGCATCAGTCACTGGGTCAAACTGTACCATGTAGCATCAGTCACTGGGTCAAACTGTACCATGAAGCGTCAGTCACTGGGTCAAACTGTACCATGTAGCATCAGTCACTGGGTCAAACTGTACCATGAAGCATCAGTCAGTCTCTGGGTCAAACTGTACCATGAAGCATCAGTCACTGGGTTTAAACTGTACCATGAAGCATCAGTCACTGGTTTTAAACTGTACCATGAAGCATCAGTCTCTGGGTCAAACTGTACCATGAAGCATCAGTCACTAGGTCAGACTGTACCATGAAGCATCAGTCACTGGGTCAATCTGTACCATGTAGCATCAGTCACTGGGTCAAACTACCATGAAACATCAGTCAGTCACTGGGTCAAAACTGGATCCTGCAGCATTCCTACTTCTATTTACAAAACTGTCTAGAACTGATCGTCCCGAAGATTTCTGAAGCACAGGTTTGCAGTAGAACCTGGTAAAAGTGGTCTGTGTAGACCACTCAGCCGTTCTCATTCTGCAGTCAATAGGCACATCTCTGCTGAATGCTGCTGAAGTGCTCGCTGCTCTGGTGCTGTGAGCTGAAAAACGGCTGATATCCACCCCAGCTAACCTCAGAACAGTTTTAATCCACCTGATATATAGTGTTTCTTGAGACTTCACTGTGGGGTTTGACAAATGAAATGAAGAGTTGTTTCCCTTTCCTCAGAGTCTTTGTCACTCTTGATTACTGTCTAAGGTGGGTAACAATACACATTTTTTTTAATATTTACAAATGATTCTAGTTCTAACGGTTGCACATGTGACCCTGGTTTAGTTTGCTTCAGCACAGCACTAAACACTAAGACACACTTGTCATCTTTAAATCTGACATCCTCACATTTTAATGTGTGGATTGTTTGACCCCTCTGACCAGACAGCAGGGCTGACAACCAGTTTAAGGGTCAACTGCTTAAGAGTCATCTTTCCTACGTCCGGCCAACCAGCTTATTATTGCAGTACACTATCCACATCCCATGTGTCATGATGTTTGGGAATGGGGTCTTTCTTCAAACACCCCTTTCACAGACGACACACTAATGGGTGACTGTACTGCCTCGGTGCCTGGCCTGTGCAAATAAGCTGAAACTGCACTCCAGCTAAATGTACTATACTGTGACTAGCCCAGAACCATACATTTCTGCAAAAAAAATTATTACATGGACATAAGTTGGTGTTTTTATTCCTTACTATCTACAAAAGTTCACCACCTTCTTATGTAAGAGTCATACGCTTTCTGGGTAGAGTTTCTCCAAGAGCTCATAACTAAATCAGCGGCCCCACTGCTAAGACCAGAGCTGGTTAAAGAACACCTGAGATCCTGCAAACTAGCAGGTGAAGCCTCTTCTGCTGAATCAGGCGATGGACTGCATCTGGGGCTGGGGCGACAGTTTTTTTTTTCCCTGCAGGTCAGACGCTCTGGTTCTGCAGTTAGGAGTCACAACAGTACTGGATACCGCGGCTGAGTTGGCCAGTCTGGGACCACCAGCACACCCGAACTCTTATCCCTCTGCACCTTCTGGAGGAATCGGGTGACAACGCTGAAAGGAGGAAAAGCATAGGAATTTATCTCTCCAAGTTACACTGAAAGCATCAATAGCTTCTGCATCTGGATCTGGCCTGAAAGAGATGAATCTTTTCATTTGCGCTTTCAGCCTTGAAGCAAACAAATCTATGCCAGTTGCTGCATTCAGCTGTCTAAGAGCAGCTTGCAGAAGATCACTGTTCAGCTTCCATTCAGTGTCCAGATTACCTTCCTGGATTCTGCATCAGCCACCACATTTTCCACTCCTGGAATGTGGGCTGCACTGACAAAGATATTATGTTCACTGCACCAAGACCAGATCTGAAATGTTAAATCGTTACAGGAGTCAGAGTGAGATGTACCCATGTGGTTTAAGCATGCTATGGCTGTGGTATTGTCCAGCATGAGCCTTACATGTTTCCCTTGAAGCTGCATCTGAAAAAAATTCAAGGCCAAAAATGCAGCTTGTAATTCCAAATACTTTATATGAAATGTCCTTTCTGCTGGTGACGAACCTCCTCCTGAAGAGACTTCTGCACACACACACAGCCCCAGCTATGGAGGCTTGCATCAGAATGGATCACAATGTCTGGATCTCTGCTGCAACAGACATCATTGAAAGGATCCGGAATATTGTTAATCCATCATGTCAACTCCTTTATTCCAGCTTTAGATCCATCACCTGGTCAAAGTGTCTTTGCTTTTCTTCAGGGCTCTACACTTATCTTTCTCCAACTGCCTGTAATGCAGGGGCCCAAATTTAACAGCGGGAAAGCTGGCCACCATTATTAGCCCAATGACTTTTGCCAAATCTCTTATGGATATATCAACTGCCTTCAGCAGGTTCTTGCAGCTTAAAAGCATTTCTCTTTCCTTTCAGAGGTCAAAGTGACCATCATTGAGACTCAGGCAATGATCACTCCTAAATACTAAATCACAGTAGTTGGTTAAAAACTGACTTTGTGGGATGTACAGTAAGTCCTAGCTTATGAAATATGTCCAGTGTGTCCATAACACTTTCCTAGCACTG
>JADBJO010013591.1:47500-51722 GCA_016801955.1 Conus betulinus
TTGCTGTTGTGGCAGCGAGGCCTGGTGGGGCGACTGTTGAGTGGGGTGAACGGTTTGTCAGGATCTGATTGTAGATGGGGGGAAGTTCAAAGCCTTGATCTCTGTTCAGGCTGGGGCGTCTGGTCTTAATTTCGATGGCTTCTTTAACTTTTCTTTTTGTGAGGAAGGGCTCTGTAGATAAGATCTTGGTTGGAAACTGTAGCCTGTGGCTTGTAGGTGTTCGTGTATGGCAGAAGTAGATCGGTTTTTGGTGTTCTTGTAGACGTATGGCGAGTGGTCTTGCTGTCTCACCGATGTAGGTATGGGCACACAGTCTTGACAACCAGCCTGCTACACTACATCACACTGCTTGAGGGGGTCCATTTTGTCTTTGACAAGGGGTCAGTTGCTGGCATAGGGAGTTGGTGGGTTTTATGGAACGCATTGCATCCATGTCGTCGGGAGGTCCTGGCTAGACGCTCTGAGACTCCTTTAATGTAAGGGATCCCCACTTTCACACTGTCCGTATCTGTAGAAGAAGGGTAGGGAACTCGAGGGTTGTCTCACATCCATGCAGGGTATCCATTAGCGGAAAGGGCAGTCTTGATGTTCTTCTTCTTTCAGCTCTTCCTCCTTAGTGGACCACAGTACAGAGGCTCTGTGCATGAGGGTGTTGACAACAGATCTCTTGTGCAGGAGGGGGTGGTTAGAATGAAAGTTCAGATATTTGGTCAGTGTGGGTGGGTTTCCTATAGACACTGGTCTCCACCCTGTCGTCATGGGTTCGGGTGATGAGTGTGTCCAGGAATATCTTCCCTTCTCTGCTTCAGTTTCCGAGGTGAATTGGATACTGTCATCGATGGAATTCAGGTGAGTGGTGAAGCTGTCAACCTCCGTCTCCTGTATGCGGGTCATGGTGTCATCCACATAGTGGTACCAGATGCGGGGGGGGGGGGGGGGGTGGGGGGGCGTTGGCAGCAGTCTCAAGGACTACTTTTTTTTTTTTTTTCAAAATGTTCCATGTACAGGTTGGCTACCACTGGAGGTATTGGCGAACCCATGGGCAGCTCCTTGTTTCTGCTGGTAGAACTCATGGTTGAAGGAAAAGTAGATGCTAGTGAGCCAGAGTTCCAACAGTTCTAGCACCTGTTCTGTGGTGAGTTCACACAGGTGACGAAGGTGGTAGTCATCCTCAATCTTCTCCCCGATGATTTGGAGAAACCAAGATCTTATCTACAGAGCCCTTTCCTCACAAAAAGAAAAAAAAGTTAAAGAAACCATCGAAATCAAGACCAACGTCCCCAGCCTGAACAGAGATCAAGGCTTTGTTGCTGTTCCCCCTTGCTCTTTTTCATCCTCTTTCTGTCTCGCGCGCGCGCGCGCGCGCGCGCGCGCGCGTGTGTTGTGTGTGTGTGTGTGTGTGTGTGTGTGTGTGTGTGTGTGTGTGTGTGTGTGTGTTGTTGTTGTTGTTGTTGTTGTTGCCGTGTGTTGTTGTTGCTGTTGCTGCTGTTTGTTGTTGTTGTTGTTGTTTGTGCCGTTGTTGCTGCTGCTGTTGTTATTGTTGTTGTTGTTGTTGGCATGTCAACCCTTTTTTTCATTGATCATTGCCCTTCATTTCCTTTCCAACCAGTATCATCATATTTTACTATGATGGTAGAAAGAAACTCATGAAGAGCGCGTGGCAACAGAGAGTCCTCAGAAGAGAAGCCCCCTTCAAGCAAGTGTTTCGGCCCCGAATCTCCTGACACTCTAGGGGGGGTTGGGCCACACCCGGTTCATGACACCGGATGTCCCTCTGCTGCCCCTTTTTTCCCATCTCGGGACGAGCCATGGCTGGGATTCGAACCCATGACCCCCCTGGACATGCTCATGTTTTCCACTTAATGACTCGCGCACTAACTACTGAGTCACTTGGACACCTGATATTTGTAGGAAAGTTAAGCCTTATGAAGTTCACTTTTGTTCCTCCTTGACCAGATCCAACTTGAACACCTCTCTGCCGTTTCTTCTGCCATTGCTTTTAGGGCTCTGTTTTTTTTTTCCCTCCCTGCAACTGAGAGCTGTTTCATGATACTGTATGCAGACGTTCCTACAAACCCCCTAGCTCCAGTTTCTGCAGTGAGACTTTGACCTGATAGCCTTTCCTTCTCTCCTCAGGCTGTTTGCCAGATCAACATACTTTTCAGTCTTGTAGATTTGAGCTGCCTCCATTCTGTTCTCATATGGCACCGTGAGCTCGATCATGATCAGCTGTTTGGTTGACTGAGAGTGGACAACTATATCTGGTCTCATGCCACTCTTGCCTATGATCTCTGGGTGACTCCTCCATTCTGTGAGGTCTGCAGTGCACTCCCCAGTCATCTGATTCCTAATACCAACACTATGTTACCCCTCATAATTAGACACATTAAGGTCATCATCCCCCCATAATACTGTTTACATGCCCCACTCCCTTCCCTCGTATATAAGTGTTTTGTTTTTATAAGATATGTTACCCTTTTCTCTTTGACCTTTTCCATTTCTGCCCAACCAGTATCATTCTATTAATGCCAACGCATTATTTTCGCGTACAACACTGAATACCATCCAATAGTATTGTTCATTTTTCCAGTAATACTGTGTGGATGATTTTCTCATCCCTTCACCCGATACATGGGTATAAGTAGGTGGGGAGATATGAACTTTTCCCTACCCCCCCCCTGCCCCCCCCCCCCCCTCCCCCCCCCGATCCCTCAGCAACAACACTAGCCCTTCACCCATTGATTACATTCCTTCTTTGCCAATCATTATTACCATTACCCACATCCCCATATAACTACTATCAACATAGTCACCACCCATTCGTTTTTTTTTTTCTTCATGTATCACTCATAGTCCTTACCGCTACTATCATCAATTTACCATAATCACTACCGTCAGTAATATATATAGTCCTTACCACTACTATCACTACTATCATCAATTTACCATAATCACTACCGTCAGTAATGTATATAGTCCTTACCACTACTATCACTACTATCATCAGTTTACCATAATCACTACCGTCAGTAATATATCATACCATTAAACAATTACAAAAACAACCCACAAACCCTACTGTTACACCACCCTCCACCCCCTTTTATTTTCTTTTTTCCCCTTCAGTGTTTAGCCACTATCAACACTACAACTGTTATCGTCGTATTTTCAAAACAAAAAACAAAACAAAACAAAAACAAACAAACAAAAGCAAACCTCTTCTTATTATTTACGTTTTCATCATCGCCACTATTATCACTATTATTTGTCATCGTTATCATCATTATTATTTCAAGTCCCATGATCCCCTTCTTAACCGCCTCGTTTTCACCAACAGCCATTTTGCGCCGAATATGAGAAGATAAGTGGTTGTTCGTTCTTCGTTTTCAGTGTCCTGAATGTGTGTTTGTTTTTGCCTGAAGAAGACCCAAGAAGTCAAAACGCATTGTGTGTTTTTCCTGTGATCTGTTTGTCTGGATAGTGTGGTGGAACTAACATGGTTTCTGTTTAAAATTCAATTCATTTTCCGCTCATAGTCACCTCGTTTTGAAACTAACATCATTAAAATGTTACACCTTAGGAGGAAATTCTTGTATGGATGACTACAATGTGATTACACCTTATCCTGCATCATTTCTATAGTGTAAAATCATATTGTAAATTGAATCTTGGATATAAAGAAATGTCAATGTTGAATTTAAAAAATTGTGTCAGATTTCGTATATTTTCACGAAGAACTTTGTCTGAGGATTATCAACGTATAAACACTGCAACTGCAATTCACAAAGCTAATACCTTATTACAAAACGGTTCTCACTTCTAAAAGAACATGGAATGTCTTTAGAAAAGGAAAAGTATACTGTTTGAAAATTATTCCCCGGTGACAAGCAACTCTTTTTGTAATGGAGAGTCACATTAATTCACCTCGACTAAACTCAGCAGAGCCAACACCTGAGTTATGCCGAATCCACTTTCGTTTACTTCTGATCCTGGATAAAAGAATAAAGTTAAGAATGGAGGTCCAGTACAACTTCATCTCCTCTCTTCTCTCTTTCTCCTCTCTCCTCTCTCTCTCCTCTCCTCCTCTCTCTCCATCTCTCTCTTCTCTCTCTCTCTCTCCCTTCTCCTCCATCCCTTTCCTGTCTGTCTGCCCTCTATCCCTCTCCTCCCCGCTCCTCTCTCTCCTCTCCTCTCTCTCTCATCTCTCATCTTCCTCTCCATC
>JADBJO010013592.1:0-51719 GCA_016801955.1 Conus betulinus
TCTTGTCCCTTTTTCATTTCTTCCGTTGCCTGTTGTGCTCGTTTTTTGTGGAGAGTTTCTGTCTCTAGGGAAGCGTTTGTATGGTCAGGGGTTTTTGTTTCTTCAAGAAAGGACTGTGCACGTGCCTCCCGATATTTGTTGCCAGAATACTGGCTCCCTTTCTTGCGGGATGAATGATGCCTGCTAGATGGTATAGAGATTTTTGTAGACTATTGTGTTCGATGAAAGATACACTTTTCCCCTGATAGAGACTTGCGAATACAGTGGCGTTGACGATTTTCTCCTTTGCGTTCAGTTCTTTCTCATCTGTTGGTGCAATATGGCTTACAATTAGTTTGGTCTCTTTACTGAACATGGATTGACATGTCTTCACACATTAATGATCTTTTCACTCACTTCCTTTGGTGATAATATTTTCAATTCATTAATGCCAGCGTGAAGAAGAATTGCCGTGTAAAGTTTCAAAGTTTCTATCTCTGCAGCATGGACTGTGATTTTCGGTCGTTTTTTTTCATGGTTACCTGTGTGTGTGTGTGTGTGTGTGTGTGTGTGTGTGTGTGTGTGTGTGTGTGTGTGCTGCCAATTCAACAGAAGCTGAGGCCAGCACCTCTGAAACGATTAAAACGACACAAACTGCAGATGCCAAAGTCTCAACCTCTGCCAACGTCGAAACGACGCAAGAAGATGCCGAGGCCAGCACCTCTGAAACAATCAAAACGACACAAACTGCAGATGCCAAAGTTTCAACCCCTGACAACGTCCAAACGACGCAAGAAGATGCTGAGGCCGGCAACTTGAAATGATTAAAACGACACAAACTGTGGATGCCAAAGTCTCAACCCCTGATAACGTCGAAACGACGCAAGACGTAACCGTCAGAGCCACCACCACTGAAACAGCCCAAGCTATGCAAGGTGGCGTCTCCTCCCCCCTCCTCTCTCCCGCTCAATTCCCGTGTCAATATAATGTATTAATTGTCCAGTTCTTGCGTTAAAATCACCACAAAATATAACATTCTCTTTGGTAGAGAAATGTTCTGTTTGTCTTTCCAGCTCTTCCTAAATGCGCACCATATTATCACATCCATAAGACGACGATTCAGATGCTATATATATAAAACCGATGAAAGTATCAAGTTCCGCATTTGTGGAAGAAAGAATTAAGCAAACAATGTCAGAAATACTCGTTGGGTGAAACTTAATTAGTAAGGTCTGTTGTAGTCGTTGTAACGTCCCTGCTTGTCTGCATCTGGCTGGAAGCGCTGATAGGGTTCCGCTTGTCGGCGTGACGTGTAGGATTTGTCCGGTCTTCATGTGAAGAACTGTAGCTGACTTCTGTCCTGGTGTTGCTTATTTCTGGTGTTATTTCTGTTAGGGTTTTGTCTCCAGGAGAAGTCATTTTTGACGTCTTGTCCCCTTTTCGTTTCTTCCGTTGTCTGTTGTGCTCGTTTTTTGTGGTGATTTTTTGTCTCTAGGGAAGCATTTGTATGATCGGGGTCTTTGTTTCTTACAAAAACGACTGTGCACATACCTCCTGATATTTGTTGCTAGAATACTGACACCCTTTTTTGAGGGATGAATGATGTCTGCTAGGTGGTATGGAGGTTTTTGTAGATTGTTGTGTTCAATGAAAGATACACATTTCTCCTGGTAGAGAGCAGCAAACACAGTGGCGTTGACGATTTTCCCTTTGCGTACAGTTCTTCCTCATCTGTTGGTGCAATATGGCTCACAATTAGTTTGGTCTCTTTACTGAACATGGATTGACATGTCTTCACACAGGTAATGATCTTTTCACTCGCTTCCTTGGTGATAATGGTTTCGATTCATTTATTCCAGCATGAAGAACAGCACCTGGCTGTTTACCATGTATCTCTGCAGCACAGTCTGTGATTTTCGGTCGTTTTCTTCATGGTTACCTTTGTGTGTGTGTGTGTGTGTGTGTGTGTGTGTGTGTGTGTATGTGTGTGTGTGTGTGTGTGTGTGTGTGTGTGTGTGTGTGTGTGTTGCTAATTCAACAGATGTCGAGACCAGCACCTCTGAAACGATTAAAACGACACAAACTGCAGATGCCAAAGTCTCAGCCCCTGCCAACGTCAAAACGACGACGCAAGAAGATGCCGAGGCCGGCAACTTTGAAATGATTAAAACGACACAAACTGTGGATGCCAAAATCTCAACCCCTGACAACGTTGAAAAACGACGCAAGACGTACACGTCAGAGCCACCACACACTGAAACAGCCCAAGCTACGCAAGGTGCTGTCTCCACCCCCTCCTCTCCTCCCGCTCAATTCCCGTGTCAATATAATCTATTAATTGTCCAGTTCTTGCGTTAAAATCCCCACACAATATAACATTCCCTTTGGTAGGGAAATGTTCTGTTTGTCTTTGCAACTCTTCCCAAATGCGCACCGTATTATCACGTCCATAAGACGACAATTCAGGTGCTATATATATACAACCGATGAAAGTATCAAGTTCGTCATTTGTGGAAGAAAGAATTAACCAAGCAATGTCAGAATTACTCATTGGGTGAAAATTGATTAGAGTTTGTAGTACTTCTAGATCAAAACTGATATTCCCCCTGATGCACTGGGAGCCGTGTTCCGTTTTTTCCTGCAGTAATGAACACCAGGGGCAAAGCCTGGTATAAAGATATTGTTAATATCTTCTCGTTCAAGATGAGTTTCTTGTAATATTACTATGTCATAATCAAAACATATTCTGTGTATTTCTTCTTCAAAGGATTTGTTAATCATACTACCATCAATTGTCTCCCTAAATCCTTTAATTGTTCCACGAAAATATCTTAACTTTTTTCTCTACCATATGTGTTAATATTGATCAACCAATGTTATTAAAATGATATTATCAAACACAATTTCATACTGTGATTTTTAACTCAAGTGAAAAGGAATAAAGTGAAAATTTCTAAACACTTAATTCAAAAGCGCGTCTCCTGTGGTGCTATGTGTGTAGACTGACACAGTCATATTATAATGTCAGATA
This sequence comes from Conus betulinus, assembly GCA_016801955.1. NCBI lineage: Eukaryota > Metazoa > Mollusca > Gastropoda > Neogastropoda > Conidae > Conus > Conus betulinus. Next base: position 3,011 of record JADBJO010013592.1, read on the forward strand.
AAGTATTTGCAATTTCGTTTTTTTTTTTTTTTTTTAATGAAAGTTTGTCTCAAGACGTTTTAGTTCTCAGTTGCTCTGGTTACCAGAATCCATAGTCCCAATAACGATTGTTTTTGTACTCGTTCCAGTCGTTTGGTAGCTGTTGCGGTTTGCCTTGAAGTTCTTGTAGTGGTCACGTTGTTTAAGTGCTGCTTGTTTTGATAGTCACTCTGGTCAGTCCAGGTGTGGTAGTAGTTGCTGTGGTCTGCTTGGAGATCCGTGTAGTTGTCCCGTTCGTTGTATCGTCTCGCCGTGTATCGCTTGTTCTGTTGTAGTCATTGTAACGTCCCTGTTTGTCCGCATCTGACTGGAAGCGCTGATGGGGTTCCGCTTGTCGACGTGACGTGTAGGATTTGTCCGGCCTTCATATGAAGAACTGTTGCGGACTTCTGTCATGGTGTTGCTTATTTCTGGTGTTATTTCTGTTAGGGTTTGTCGCCAAGAGATGTCATTTTTGACATCTTGTCCCCTTTTCGTTTCTTCCGTTGCCTGTTGTGCTCGTATTTTTGTGGAGAGTTTCTGTCTCTAGGGAAGCATTTGTGTGGTCGGGGTCTTTGTTTCTTCAAAAAAGACTGTGCACGAGTCTCCCGATATTTGTTGCCAGAATACTGGCTCCCTTTTATGAGGGATGAATGATGTCTGCTAGATGGTATGGAGATTTTTGTAGATTGTTTGTGTCCATGAAAGATACACCTTTCTCCCTGGTAGAGAGCGGCAAACACAGTGGCGTTGACGATTTTCCCCTTTGTGTTCAGTTCTTCCTTCCTCATCTGTTGGTGCAATATGGCTTACAATTACTTTGGTCTCTTTACTGAACATGGATTGACATGTCTTCACACAGGTAATGATCTTTTCACTCACTTCCTTTGGTGACAATGTTTTCAATTCATTTATTCCAGTGTGAAGAAGACCAGCACCTGGCTGTTTGTCATGTAAAGTTTCTATCTCTGCAGCACGGTCTGTGATTTTTGGTCGTTTTTATCATGGTTACCTTTGTGTGTGTGTGTGTGTGTATGTGTGTGTGTGTGTGTGTGTGTGTGTGTGTGTGTGTGTGTGTGTGTGTGCGTGTGTGTGTGTGTGTGTGTGTGTGTGTGTGTGTGTGTGTGTTTGTGTGTGTGATACTATCCAAACACAATTTCATACTGTGATTTTAACTCAAGTGAAAAGGAATAAAGTGAAAATTTCTAAACACTTAAATCAAAGAAGCGCATCTCCTGTGGTGATATGTGTATAGAATGACACTGTCATATTATAATGTCAAATAAAGTGTTTGCAATTTTTTTTTTTTTTTTTGATGGATGGAAGATTGTCTTAAGAAGTTTCAGTTCTCAGTTGATCTGGGTTACCAGAATCCATAGTCCCAATAACGATTGTTTTTTGTACTCGTTCCAGTCGTTTGGTAGCTGTTGCGGTTGCCTTGAAGTTCTTGTAGTGGTCATGTTGTTGTTTAAGTGCTTGTTTTGATAGTCATTCTGGTCAGTCCAGGTGTGGTAGTAGTTGCTGTGGTCTGCTTGGAGATTCGTGTAGTTGTCCCGTTCGTTGTATCGTCTCGCCGTGTATTGCTTGTTGTAAGGTCTGTTGTAGCCGTTGTAACGTCCCTGCTTGTCCGCATCTGGCTTGAAGCGCTGATGGGGTTCCGCTTGTCGACGTGACGTGTAGGATTTGTCCGGTCTTTCATGTGAAGAACTGTTGCGGACTTTTGTCCTTGTGTTGCTTATTTCTGGTGCTATTTCTGTTAAGATTTTGACTCCAGAGAAGTCATTTTGTCGTCTTGTCCCCTTTTTCATTTCTTCCGTTGCCTGTTGTGCTCGTTTTTTGTGGAGAGTTTCTGTCTCTAGGGAAGCGTTTGTATGGTCAGGGGTTTTTGTTTCTTCAAAAAAGGACTGTGCCCGTGCCTCCCGACATTTGTTGCCAGAATACTGGCATCCTTTTTTGAGGGATGAATGATGCCTGCTAGATGGTATAGAGATTTTTGTAGACTGTTGTGTTCGATGAAAGATACACTTTTCCCCTGATAGAGACTTGCAAATACAGTGGCGTTGACGATTTTCTCCTTTGCGTTCAGTTCTTCCTCATCTGTTGGTGCAATATGGCTTACAATTACTTTGGTCTCTTTACTGAACTTAGATTGACATGTCTTCACACAGGTAATGATCTTTTCACTCACTTCCTTTGGTGATAATATTTTCAATTCATTTATTCCAGCGTGAAGAAGAACAGCATCTGGCTGTTTACCGAGTAAAGTTTCAAAGTTTCTATCTCTGCAGCATGGTCTGTGATTTTCGGTCGTTTTTTTTTTTTTCATGGTTACCTGTGTGTGTGTGTGTGTGTGTGTGTGTGTGTGTGTGTGTGTGTGTGTGTGTGTGTGTGTGTGTGTGTGTGTGTGTGTGTGTGTGTGTGTGTGTGCGTGCGTGTGTGTGTGTGTGTGTGTGTGTGTGTGTGTGTGTGTGTTTGTTGTTTTTGTGTGTGTGTGTGTGTGTGTGTGTGTGTGTGTGTGTGTGTGTGTGCTGCTAATTCAACAGAAGCTGAGGCCAGCACCTCCGAGACGATTAAAACGACACAAACTGCAGATGCCAAAGTCTCAACCTCTGCCAACGTCGAAACGACGCAAGAAGATGCTGAGGCCAACACCTCTGAAACAATCAAAAACAACACAAACTGCAGATGCCAAAGTCTCAACCCCTGACAACGTCCAAACGACGCAAGACGTAAACGTCAGAGCCACCACCACTGAAACAGCCCAAGCTACGCAAGGTGCCATCTCCACCCCTCCTCTCCTCCCGCTCAATTCCTGTGTCAATGTAATCTATTAATTGTCCAGTTCTTGCGTTTAAAATCCCCACACAATATAACATTCCCTTTGGTAGAGAAATGTTCTGTTTGTCTTTCCAGCTCTTCCCAAATGCGCACCATATTATCACATCCATAAGACGACAATTCAGGTGGTATATATATAAAACTGATGAAAGTATCAAGTTCATTTTTGGAAGAAAGAATTAAGCAAACAATGTCAGAAATACTCGTTGGGTGAAACTTAATTAGTAAGGTCTGTTGTAGTCGTTGTAACGTCCCTGCTTGTCTGCATCTGGCTGGAAGCGCTGATAGGGTTCCGCTTGTCGGCGTGACGTGTAGGATTTGTCCGGTCTTCTTCATGTGAAGAACTGTTGCTGACTTCTGTCCTGGTGTTGCTTATTTCTGTGTGTTATTTCTGTTAGGGTTCTGTCTCCAGGAGAAGTCATTTTGACATCTTGTCCCCTTTTCGTTTCTTCTGCTGCCTGTTGTGCTCGTTTTTTTGTGGAGAGTTTCTGTCTCTAGGAAAGCATTTGTATGGTCGGGGTCTTTGTTTCTAAAAAGAAAAACGACGACTGTGCACATGCCTCCCGATATTTGTTGCTAGAATACTGACACCCTTTTTTGAGGGATGAATGATGTCTGCTAGGTGGTATGGATGGGTTTTTTTGTAGATTGTTGTGTTCAATGAAAGATACACATTTTCTCCTGGTAGAGAGCAGCAAACACAGTGGCGTTGACGATTTTGCCCTTTGCGTTCAGTTCTTCCACATCTGTTGGTGCAAAATGGCTTACAATTACTTTGGTCTCTTTACTGAACATGGATTGACATGTCTTCACACAGGTAATGATCTTTTCACTCAATTCCTTGGTGATAATGGTTTCGATTCTGCTTTTATTCCAGCGTGAAGACGAACAGCACCTGGCTGTTTGCCATGTATCTCTGCAGCACAGTCTGTGATTTTCGGTCGTTTTCTTCATGGTTACCTGTGTGTGTGTGTGTGTGTGTGTGTGTGTGTGTGTGTGTGTGTGTGTGTGTGTGTGTGTTGCTAATTCAACAGATGTCGAGACCAGCACCTCTGAAACGGTTTAAAACGACACAAACTGCAGATGCCAAAGTCTCAGCCCCTGCCAACATCAAAACGACGCAAGAAGATGCCGAGGCCGGCAACTTTGAAATGATTAAAACGACACAAACTGTGGATGCCAAAATCTCAACCCCTGACAACGTCCCAAACGACGCAAGACGTACACGTCAGAGCCACCACCACTGAAACAGCCCAAGCTACGCAAGGTGCCATCTCCACCCCTCCTCTTCTCCCGCACTATTCCTGTGTCAATATAATCTATTAATTGTCCAGTTCTTGCGTTAAAATCCCCACACATTATAACATTCCCTTTGGTAGGGAAATGTTCTGTTTGTTGTCTTTCCAACTCTTCCCAAATGCGTACCGTATTATCACGTCCATAAGATGACCATTCAGGTGCTATATATATACAATCGATGAAAGTATCAAGTTCGTCACTTTTGTGGAACAAAGAATTAACCAAACAATGTTAGAATTACTCATTGGGTGAAAAAATTGATTAGAGTTTGTAGTTCCTTCTTGATCAAAACTGATATTCCCCCTGATGCACTGGGAGCCTTGTTCCGTTTTTCCTGCAGTAATGAACACCAGGGGCAAAGGCTGGTATAAAGATATTGTTAATATCTTCTCGTTCAATATGAGTTTCTTGTAATATTACTATGTCATAATTAGAACATATTCTGTGTATTTCTTCTTCAAAGAATTTGTTAATCATACTACCATCAATTGTCTCCCTAAATTCGGGATTGTTCCACGAAAATAACTTAACTTTTTTCTCTATCATATGTGTTAATATTGAACAACAAATGGTATTAAACTTATATTATCCAAACACAATTTCATACTGTGATTTTAACTCAAGTGAAAAAGAATAAAGTGAAAATTTCTGAACACTTAATTCAAAGAAGCGCATCTCCTGTGATGCTATGTGTGTAGGCTGACACTGTCATATTATAATGTCAAATTCAGTCTTCACACAATTTATTTTATTTTTTTTTTTTGTTTGTGATGAAAGTTTGTCTCAAGAAGTTTAAGTTCTCAGTCGCTCTGGTTACCAGAATCCATAGTCCCAATAACGATTTCTTGTACTCGTTCCAGTTGTACTGGTAGCTGTTGCGGTTTGCCCGGAAGTTCTTGTAGTGGTCACGTTGTTTGTTTAAGTGCTTGTTTTGATAGTCATTCCGGTCAATCCAGGTGTGGTAGTAGTTGCTGTGGTCTGCTGGAGATCCGTGTAGTTGTCCCATTCGTTGTATCGTCTCGCCGTGTATCGCTTGTTGTAAGGTCTGTTGTAGTCGTTGTAACGTCCCTGTTTGTCCGCATCTGGCTGGAAGCGCCGATGGGGTTCCGCTTGTCGACGTGACGTGTAGGATTTGTCCGATCTTTGTATGAAGAACTGTTGCGGACTTCTGTCATGGTGTTGCTTATTTCTGGTGTTATTTCTGTTAGGGTTTGTCTCCAAGAGAAGTCATTTTGACGTTTTGTCTCCTTTTCGTTTCTTCCGTCGCCTGTTGTGCTCGTTTTTTTTTGTGGAGAGTTTCTGTCTCTAGGGAAGCGTTTGTATGGTCGGGGTCTTTGTTTCTTAAAAAAAAAAAAACTGTGCACGAGTCTCCCGATATTTGTTGCCAGAATACTGGCTCCCTTTTATGAGGGATGAATATGTGTGCTGGATGGCATGGAGATTTTTTGTAGATTGTTGTGTTCCATGAAAGATACACCTTTCTCCTGGTAGAGAGCGGCAAACACAGTGGCGTTGACGATTTTTGCCCTTTGCGTTCAGTTCTTCCTCATCTGTTTGGTGCAATATGGCTTACAATTACTTTGGTCTCTTTACTGAACATGGATTGACATGTCTTCACACAGGTAATGATCTTTTCACTCACTTCCTTTGGTGATAATGTTTTCAATTCATTTATTCCAGTGTGAAGAAGAACAGCACCTGGCTGTTTTATGTAAAGTTTCTATCTCTGCAGCACGGTCTGTGATTTTTGGTCATTTTATCATGGTTACCTTTGTGTATGTATGTGTGTGTGTGTGTGTGTGTGTGTGTGTGTGTGTGTGTGTGTGTGTGTGTGTGTGTGTGTGTGTGCGTGCGTGTGTGTGTGTGTGTGTGTGTGTGTGTGTGTGTGTGTGTGTGTGTGTGTGTGTGTGTGTGTGTGCTGCTAATTCAACAGAAGCTGAGGCTAGCACCTCTGAAACGATTAACACGACACAAAGTGCGGATGCCAAAGTCTCAACCCCTGGCAACGTCAAAACGACGCAAGAAGATGCCGAGGCCAGCACTTCTCAAACGATTAAAACGACACAAACTGCGGATGCCAAAGTCTCAACCCCTGATAACGTCCAAACGACGCAAGACGTAACCGTCAGAGCCACCACCACTGAAACACCCAAGCTAAGCAAGGTGCCATCTCCACCCCTCCTCTCCTCCCGCTCAATTCCCCGTGTCAATATAATCTATTAATTGTCCAGTTCTTGCGTTAAAAAAATCCCCACACAATATAACATTCCCTTTGGTAGACAAAATGTTCTGTTTGTCTTTCCAACTCTTCCAAAATGCGTACCGTATTATCACGTCCATAAGACGATGGTTCAGGTCGTATATGTACAACCGATGAAAGTATCAAGTTCATTTTTGGAAGAAAGAATTAACCAAACAATGTCAGAATTACTCGTTGAGTGAAACTTGATTAGAGTTTGTAGCTCCTTCTTGATCAAAACTGATATTCCCCCTGATGCACTGGGAGCCTTGTTCCGTTTTTTTCCTGCAGTAATGAACACAGGGGCAAAGGCTGGTATAAAGATATTGTTAATATCTTCTCGTTCAAGATGACTTTCTTGTAATATTACTATGTCATAATTAGAACATATTCTGTGTTTTTTTTTCAAAGGATTTGTTAATCATACTACCATCAATTGTCTCCCTAAATTCTGAATTGTTCCACGAAAATATCTTAACTTTTTTCTCTACCATATGTGTTAATATTGATCAACCAATGTTATTAAAATGATATTATCAAACACAATTTCATACTGTGATTTTAACTCAAGTGAAAAGGAATAAAGTGAAAATTTTGTAACCACTTAATTCAGAGAAGCGCATCTCCTGTGGTGCTATGTGTGTAGACTGACACTGTCATATTATAATGTCAAATAAAGTATTCGCTATTTTTTTTTTTTTTTTTTGATGAAAGTTTGTCTCAAGAAGTTTTAGTTCTCAGTTGTTCTGGTTACCAGAATCCATAGTCCCAATAACGATTGTTTTGTGTACTCGCTCCAGTCGTACTGGTAGCTGTAGCGGTTTGCCCGGAAGTTCTTATAGTGGTCACGTTGTTTGTTTAAGTGCTTGTTTTGATAGTCATTCCGGTCGGTCCAGGTGTGGTAGTAGTTGCTGTGGTCTGCCTGGAGATCCGTGTAGTTGTCCCATTCGTTGTATCGTCTCGCCGTGTATCGGTTGTTGTAAGGTCTGTTGTAGTCGTTGTAACGTCCCTGCGAGTCTCCCATCTGGCTGGAAGCGCTGATGGGGTTACCGCTTGTCGACGTGACGTGTAGGATTTGTCCGGTCTTTGTATGAAGAACTGTTGCGGACTTCTGTCCTGGTGTTGCTTATTTCTGGTGTTATTTCTGTTAGGGTTTTGTCTCCCGGAGAAGTCATTTTCACGTCTTGTCCCCTTTTCGTTTCTTTCGTTGTCTGTTGTGCTCGTTTTTTGTGGAGAGTTTCTGTCTCTAGAGAAGCGTTTGTATGGTCGGGGTCTTTGTTTGTTTCTTCAAGAAAAGACTGTGCACGTGCCTCCTGATATTTGTTGCCAGAATACTGGCATCCTTTCTTGAGGGATGAATGATGTCTGCTAGATGGTATAGAGATTTTTGTAGATTGTTGTGTTCCATGAAAGATACACTTTTCTCCTGGTAGAGAGCAGCAAACACAGTGGCGTTGACGATTTTGCCCTTTGCGTTCAGTTCTTCCTCATCTTTCGGTGCAATATGGCTTACAATTAGTTTGGTCTCTTACTGAACATGGATTGACATGTCTTCACACAGGTAATGATCTTTTCACTCACTTCCTTTGGTGATAATGTTTTCAATTCATTAATTCCAGCGTGAAGAAGAACAGCACCTGGCTGTTTGTCATGTAAAGTTTCTATCTCTGCAGCAGTCTGTGATTTTTGGTCGTTTTTTCATGTTTTGTGTGTGTGTGTGTGTGTGTGTGTGTGTGTGTGTGTGTGTGTGTGTGTGTGTGTGTGTGTGTGTGTGTGTGTGTGTGTGTGCGCGTGTGTGCTGCTAATTCAACAGATGCGGAGGCCAGCACCTCTGAAACGATTAAAACGACACAAACTACGGATGCCAAAGTCTCAACCCCTTCCAACTTCGAACGACGACGCAAGAAGATGCCGAGGCCAGCACCTCTGAAACGATTAAAACGACACAAACTACGGATGCCAAAGTCTCAACCCCTTCCAACTTCGAAACGACGCAAGAAGATGCCGAGGCCAGCACACCTCTGAAAACGATTAAAACGACACAAACTGTGGATGCCAAAGCCTCAATCCCTGACAAACGTCGAAACGACGCAAAAAGATGCGAGGCCAGCACCTCTGAAACGATTAAAACGACACTAACTGCGGATGCCAAAGTCTCAACCCCTGACAACGTCGAAAGGACGCAAGACGTAAACGTCAGAACCACCACCACTGAAGCAGCCCAAGCTACGCAAGGTGCCATCTCCACCCCACCTCTCCTCCCACTCAGTTGCAGCCGCGAACAGCGCCCATGCAAATGCGTCAGGCAAGATGCCCCACCCAAGAACATGACTCCACAAGAGACACAAGACTCGAAGAAGAAGGAGAAGGAGATGGTACGGCAGATCAAAAAGAATCTGACCGTGCCAGCAGCGGAAGTATCTCGCAACCAACGGCGGGTACATCAGTGCTGAAGACGAGCGCTCTTCCTCCAAGGCCATAGCGTGGATCATGGTCGCTGTATGCTTCGCTCCCTTGGCGATTATCGTGCTGCTAGACTGCTCTCGTCTCGTTGTGACAACGTACAGAAGGGTACTGAAGGGAGATAATAATTAATCAGATAGAGAAGTCTGTACTCGGGCAGATGTACGAAGACTTTGCATAAGGGATCCACCACAGTTATGTCCCTTTCATACTGGTTGAAATCTCTTATCTCTGTTCATATTTCTGTGGACTGAACAGATTTAAACAATCTTTTGGATCAACCAGAACTGTACGATGTTGACAGTGATCAGCCATAGTCAGAAAATAAGGTCAGTGCCTAAGCACGCAAAGTATTAAAAGACACAATTGCTGTCCCTTTCCCGGCATCCTTTCTCTCTCCCCATCTCCTCTCACCAGCCCCCGTACCTTCCTTCGCTTCTCCAGATGGTCAGAGATGGACCTGGATGACATGTATCAGTAATATATCTATACATGAATTATTGTAATTCTTGTCAGTGTGTAGCTACAGGCGGTAATGATGGAAGCACTGAAGATGTTATGATTAGCAACGAGGCAATAGATCCTGAATCATTTGATGTCCACCAGAACTACAGCGCTCATTCAATAACCAAACTTTTACACATGACAGCCCAGAAGAAATGAAGAGAAGAGGACGGGGAAGAAAACGTTGCAACCTCCTGTAGAGATCTGAAAGCAGAAATCTAGGGGTAAATGAAATTAGACTCTAAAATTCTCTCTCTCTCTCTCTCTCTCTCTCTCTCTCTCTCTCTCTCTCTCTCTCTCTCTCTCTCCCCCCCCCCCCCCCCCCCCCCCCGCCCCCAACTCACCCCCCTCCCCCGATAACCCGCACAAGCGATCCCTGATTTCCGTCGACATACTCTTGTCACCAATAAACAGACATGAAACCACGAGGACCCTGGGCACAGTTCTGGACAAAGAGTTTGCCAGAAGATTCTTCCACGTCTCAGCTGGGTCCTGGCCATCCTCACGGTGACCAGATCCACACATCACTGCAGCAGATGTGGAAAAGCTGCTCATGAATGGAGGCCGGCCCAAAGCCAGCGGACCTGACTGTCTCTGCCCACGTGACTTGACAGAAGTATTGAAACAGACTGCAGCGTGACTGGAAACAAGACGAAGTACAAGTAAACAGAAAAAAAAGCAATATGCAAAAAACGCTTCTCTTGTATACCATATCACATACACAAGGTTTTTTTTTTTTTTTTTTTTTCCCCGAATGAATCCTCTCCAGGCGTTACAAGCAACAGACGACTATGCACACATTTCTTCCCAGACAGCAGTCAGCATGAGAATGACTCGAATGCTGTCATGTTGCGTCATGTTGATTTTTTTCTCTGAAAAACACCAGCACTCGTAGTCGTTTAGCATGATGAAATGAACAAATAAATCAATCAATTCAATTTTACAAACAAACGTACGGTTTGGATGCTTAACTCAGAACAAATAAGATGAAAAAGATTTTCTATTCCTTTGTCTTCTTTCCTTGGCCTATCTTCTTGCTACTTTATATTTTGGTAGAGAGTATTTCAAGTAAGAGCTTATTTTAGGAAACATAGTTGGTACATGAATGAAAATTTAATTCAATAATTAGCTGGGTTCACAAATAAAGACCTAGCTTAGTAAGTAAATCGTCCTTCTGCTTGACATGTTGTGCTTTTGTGGTTAATCGGCTTGCGTGTGTGTTAATGACAATAACTGTTGATTTCATTTGTTGTTTACTTTTTCAGCCTTTTGTCTGTTGCAGTGTTTTACTACTTCATAAATATTTACTTTTGGAACCTTTCCATTGATCCACTGTACATACTTCTAGACTACTAAAAGATAAGTTGTTTTTGTACTCCCAGTTCTTATACAACATGGAGTACTTTACAATGGGAGCGAAGAAATGCTCTGTGTGTGTGTGTGTGTGTGTGTGTGTGTGTGTGTGTGTGTGTGTGTGTGTGTGTGTGTGTGTGTCCGTCTGTGTGGTTCAAATGTGTTCCACTCGCTCCAGACAAAACAACTGGGCCGATCTTTCTGAGAATTTGTAGGTATGTTCATTATGGGTCAAGGATGATACCCGATGTGTTATTTTACCGTTGTAACCGTTACTAATGGCCGTAAAGGCCCATAACGGGTTTCCTTCTTTATGGAATATCTCAGAAAGAACTTGGCCAATCTCTCTGAAAATTTGTGGGCATGTTAATTATGGGTCACGGATCATGCCCGATGTGCTATTTTACCGTTATAGCCGTCACTAACGGCCATAACGGTTTTTCCTTCTTTATGGAATATCTCAGAAAGTACTTGGCCGATCTTTCTGAAAATTTGTAGGCATGTTCATAATGGGTCACGGATGATGCCCGATGTGTGATTTTACCGTTGTAGCCATTACTAACGGAAAAAGAAGAGAGCTCACAAAGGGAGCTAAAGAACCGGGATATTGACATATCATCCTTCAGCCAGAATGAGCACAAGAAGGCCTTCAATAGACACGAGCAGAAATGCCTTAACAATGCAATCGTGGACGATTTGACGCAAAGCAACCCCAACCCCTTTCCGTAATGTATCAAATCGAAAAGCAGGTAAGCATTGGTGTTGCTCCACTGAAGATGAATATATGGTACTCTACACCGCGATATAAAAACCCTTTCCATATGTCGTGTTTGAACAGTTCCGATAGTTCTTCACACAATCAGCATCGCCATCAAAATCTGACCAACCCCATAAACCCCTCTGTTGAAAACCTGGAAATCAATGGCACAGGGGTGGAGAACAGTTGAAGAGACATCAAAGTCAGCAAAGCAGTAGGCCCTGCTGGCCTCCTTACCCCCATCATCAAGGATAACGTCGGTCAATTAGTGAAGACTTAATTTGCATCTACCGAAAGTAGGTCAACACTGGAACGGAGACAACTACTTTGCGGAAAAACAAAGACGGTTTCACCGACCTCAGCATCCTGCAAGCTCTTGGAGCACATAATTTCCAGACATTTGATAAAGCACTATAAGCACTACAGCATTCTCACCAATCTCAATCATGGATTTCATTCTGGCTTCTCCTCTGAAACGCAGAAAGTCATAACAGTCAATGATTTTAGTCAAACTTTTGAAAAACAAAAAGTTTCCAACAGATTTTGGATTTCTCCAAAGCATTCAATACATCAGAATATAGGTTTCTGGATTCTGGATTCGACATTAGACAGGGTGGAGACCACCGTCTATAGGAAACCCACCCACACTGACCAATATCTGAACTTTCACTCTAACCACCCCCTCCAACACAAGAGATCTGTTGTCAATACCCTCATGCACAGAGCCTCTGTACTGTGTTCCACTAAGGAGAAAGAGCTGAAAGAAGAAGAACACATCAAGACTGCCCTTTCCGCTAATGGATACCCTGCATGGATGTGGGACAACCCTCGAGTTCGCTACCCTTCTTCTACAGATACGGACAGTGTGAAAGTAGGGATCCCTTACATTAAGGGAGTCTGAGAGCGTGCCAGGACCTTCCAACAACATGGATGCAAAGTGTTCCACAAACCCACCAACTCCCTACGCCAGCAACTGACCCATATCAAGAGATAAAACGGACCCCCTCAAGCAGTGTGGTGTAGTGTACCAGGTAGGGTGTCAAGACTGTACCATACCTACATTGGCGAGACAGCAAGACCACTCACCACCCGTCTACTGGAACACCAAAACCGATCTACTTCTGCCATACATGGACATCTACAAGCCACAGGCCACAGTTTCAGCCCCCAAGAAACCAAGATCTTATCTACAGAGCCCTTCCTCACAAAAAGAAAAGTTAAAGAAGCCATCGAAATTAAGACCAGACGACCCCAGCCTGAGCAGAGATCAAGGCTTGAACTTCCCCCCATCTACAATCAGATCCTGACAACCGTTCACCCCACACAACAGTCGTCCCACCAGGCCTCGCTGCCACAACAGCAACAGTGAGCTGAAGAAGACAGGGCGACCCTGTCGAAATATTCTCCAAGTAGTTTCGAGTCCGGCGCTCTACCACTGAGCTATTCCGGCCCCCAAATGAGAGCAATGTAAGAGAAAACAAGGGGAGCCAATGAAATATGAATGCAAATATGACAATGCAGCTTGGAGACAACAAAGACAAACACTGTCATGCTCACACCCAGCTTGGCGAGAAGAGAGAGAGAGAGAGAGGTTGAGAGACAGACAGACAGACAGGCAGGCAAACACAGAGAGAGAGAGAGACAGACAGACAGACAGAGGGAGAGATATGAAAAGAATAAACGACAGGTAAACTCTTTTTCAAAGCAATGTCACAGACTCCAAAGAAAGTCCAAAACAACCAAACTTGTCAGTGACATTTAATAACAGAGCTACAGCAATAAGCATTGATTAATCAATTGCGATATATATAATAATGCTCAATAGATCCATTCAAAAGCATATGCAGAAATGGGATGGAGTACAGAAACAGATCACAGAAACACCAAACGCAATGACTTGTCATGACTGGCTATGCATCTAATCTAGTTTGCCATATACACCAATGCCAAAGATTTCCAAGCATCTCCTATAGGAACATCTGCAGAACTGACCTTGAAAAACATGAATTATGTCTTCCAAATGCATCAGACTGAAAAAAAAAATTGAAATTATGTCTTAACAATCGCAGTGTACACTTGCATTTGCTTTTCTTATGATATTGATGTTGTTGAAAATACATGGAAGTCAGTTTGTTTTGATAAAATTTCACAGACATGAAACCATTGATGATATCAAAATAAAGAAGGCTGACAGCAGAGTCCAAAAGTAACATGCTGACCTTGACATTGTAACTCATTGATATGTTATGTTCTTTGTAATAAAAAACCCCCCACAAAACAGAACAAACGATTTTCATGCCATTGGTACTTGCACTTAGGCGTGTGCAAGTTCATGAATGTGTGATAGCAGAAAATAATTCTAACTGTTGTCATGCATGTTTCATGTATGTGTCTTTATGTTTACCTGCTGGCTTTAAAGCTATTTTGTTTCTAGTATACTGACCTTTTTCCATGTTATTTTGTGATTTAAAATGTCCTTATGTATCATGATATATAAACTGTTCTTCACCCTTATTACCAAAATCCAAAAGGGAATGAAATCCTTCAAAAGGGTCATCTTTACGGGTCTAAACACTCATGAAAGAAAATGCTGTGTCTAAATGCTCCATCATTTCTAGACACACATATCCAGTGAAAGCAGAAAAACTAAGCGAAGCTGAAGATACACAGAGTCTGCTCACCCTCTTTCAAGCACCACCTTCCTACCAAGGGTAGCAAGATGTTGAAATTGCACCAAATCATCGTCAACACAATTTCTTTCCGAGACTCCTTCTGTTTTGTAGCCCTGGTGGCCAGAGACAGAGAAAATGTTGATATGATCACCTGAAAAGAGAAGGACTTGGAGAGTTAGGCAGCATTTCTGAACCGTGCCTTTAAACCTGGAAACGGAAGACGATTTTTTTTCCCCCTAAAAATCATTTCACCACATTTCATAATAATTTTATTCAATCCTTTCTGTCTTCAAAAACAGTTTTCTTCTTTTTCTCTCATCTTCGGTGTCCATACAGATGTCATGGTGGCCTATTAAAGAATTCCTTTCATACATGGGAGGTGGTGTGTTAGACTTGGAGACTTTCTTTTACTTCTGTGGCTGAATTTTATTTGTCAGTTTGACATTGGGATGGAGCTGACATCTGGTAAGAATCATGCAGTCCAAAACAAAACGCTGTAACAAAACATTAAGTGAGGTGGGGAAACATCCACCTCGAACACCTTGAATCCTTTCACCTCAGATGAACTACCAATGATCCTACGTCTAGGCAACTATGATCCTACGTCTAGGCAACTATGATCCTATGTCTAGGCAACTATGATCCTACTTCTAGGCAACTATGATCCTACTTCTAGACAACCTGCACCCATTTATATGACTGAGATGCATAAAGCCAAAATGCAATGGCGTTACGTCAAACTGGGTAGCCAAGGAACTGGAAGAGGCGTGTCTGTGTGTGCATGATCCTTTATGGAGATGTGGAACAGTAAACATTCTGAGTGCAGCTGCTCTTCAGTCGGTGACTGAACTAAAGAACAGCTATGCTGGAAAAGTGCCTTGATCAGTCTACAAACAATTGTTCCATATGTCCACAATTCCATCTGTTCATAATTCAGTGTACCTTCTGCATACACACACACACACACACACACACACACACACACACACATCCATCCTTCCTTTTCTCCTTGCACTTCTACTGTTTGACAGGGGGTTTTTTCTTCTGGATCCTGCTGTCACCACAGGGTCTATATCAAAACATAACTAAATAATTACACTATATGTAAGAAGACAAAATCACCCCACTGCAGAATCTGAAACGGTTTTTTCTCACCGCCCACTTTCACCTCTTTCAGATCACAGGATTCCACAGCGGGATTAGTGATGACGTAAATCTGTTTTCGGAGTACCCTTACAGCCTGAAGAAATCTACGACAAGATTAGACATCATGCCTAGTCAACATCTGTTGCACGGAAACATGGATGTAACTCTTGTTTACTTTATCATAATGTACCCCCCATCCACCACCTAAATCTCCTCCTCCCCGTCCCTACATGCACACATGTGTATACTAACACATGACCACACATGTATGTGCACACATGCGCATGCACGCATACACACACACACACACACACATGCACACACACACACACACACACACACACACACACACACAACCAAATTGTGCTTAATTTCAGGTGTGATTACACGGACAGAAACTCTCAACTCTTACAAAAGGTTCTCAAATGCTGCTTTCAACCTCCAGAAAAAAAAAAAGCAAAAAAGAGACAAAAGTATACTTTGGAATAGACAATTGATATGGTGTTTTAGAAAGATCATCCGAAAAGTATACAAAAAATCCCTGTACAAAAAGAACGCTTTTCCAACTGGTGTGACCATGAGAAATAGAAATCATTGGCAGAAAGTCAAAGTCAACATGTAAACAGATCTTGTTCCATGGTAATGCTCAATACACACCGACTATATACTGAAACTCTGAAACAGTCCATTGATAAGGATCATTCTTATTCATCATAATCAAATCAGTCTCCTTCAAAAGAAATTAATCAAATAAAAAAAAAAAAAAAAAACCTTGGAAAATGTCCATTTTGTCAGCAAATACAATCCATCCAAAAACAGGTCATTTCTACAAAGCCCAGTCTGTCATTTACAAACAACACAAACGTAACTTTTCAACTTTTGAACGTGAACTAAACTTGCATAATAGATCAGTTTATTTTCAAACTGAACTGCAACAGATATTTATGCTTTAAAATGAATCACAGATACATGCCAGCTTCCCAAGGAATGGATTTTATCGACATTTTCTCTTCTTTCTAGAACTTAAATTTCAAGAAATAACAAAATTCATTCTGATAAGAACAGTTTGAAAAAAAAAAAAGCCCAACCAGTTATCAAAACTTCTTTCCTTTAAATCTGTCCAAAAAAATGAAATACGATGTAATCCAAATATGTGAATTTTTAAAAAAAAAAAAAAAAAAAAAAAAAAGCCATCACAGTGAAATAATTCATCCATCTTCAAGCTCCATTTAGAATCCAGCATCACAGTTGTGAGTCATTCTGGTCATTAAGCGCACTTTGTCATCACAGAAACTGTATCCAACAATCAGTAAGTGCACTTTCAGTGAAAGGTTCCAATCTGACAGTAACATAATGCTTTCATGGACGGTTACTATTTCACCAGCAAACTCAGGAAGGTGAGCTGCACACAGCAGCATCTGTACTTGTCAGCAACCAGTGCACTTGATATCAATCTTTGTTTGGAATTCAAAAATTTAAGACCAATTTTTCTTTTCAACAGTCATGAAACTAAGGACCATTTTTGTTCAAGTTTTGAAATATACCACTTTGCAAACTTGCGAGATATAAGTAGGTTCTGATATGTTCATATTTTCAAATCAATTTCTGAAACAAAGCTATTTTTTTGATGGAAGGGTTTGTACAGTTTCAAAAGAAAAAAAAAATATATTCCAGGACACAGAAAGTGACTTATGTAACAGACCATGTAATCACAACCAAATATTCCACAGGGCCGATTTGCATATCATGAAACTTTAATCTGAATCAGTCAACTTTTTAAGCAAATAAACGCTCACTGTTTGAAGGAGATGCTTCAAAGTGTAGAAACACAAGGCTGTGACACAGTTATGTGTATCACCTGTGCCATAACCAGGTTCCTAATCTTCTTTGTTTCTTTTGCATCAGCTCTACTAGATGATAATCAATCCACATGATGCACTGAACAGCTTTTTGATAGAAAAAAAATCCATATACAAGCACTAATCATCAAAGCCACAAGAATCAAAATTCCATCTTGAAACAGCTGTTTATGACCCCACTTCCCTCCAAATCTTTCAGTTTCATAACCACCTCGGCTGATTAAAGGAGCCGATTTTTTTAAGTACACAGTGGTGACAATCCAGGCACGCTCTACATGAATAGTTAGTGTCACCATCAGTGAAGAAGTGCAGAATGAGGAAGCACTACAAACAGACTTGCTCTATTCACCTCCTCCAACATATTTCATTCATTCACTCTCACTTCCTCCACTTTTGTCTTGCCTCCTCCATCAAATCGATATGTGAAGTTTCTGCAACAGTCTGCCTACAGAAGTAGGACTATCAGATGGACTATGCATTCAACATCAGATCCTGATTAGAAAAGATCTGTCGAGGAACAGATCATCAGTTCGCAATGTGCACTAAAGGACCACTGACAATCACCCAATTACAACATATGGTTTCCTGATCTTCTACATTTGTCATTTCCTGACCTCCTCGATCTTTCGGAACGGTGGATGTTGTGAGTTTACTGCACACACAACTGTGAATTAATTCAACCAAACTAGGATCAAAGCCCCAAGGGAGAAAATTAAACAATCAAGTATCACAGTTACCCATCTCAAAAAGAACTCTCAGACAGTGACCACCTCCAGCCATGAGGAACATGACTTGCCAGGAACTTGTTTATTCTTATAACAAATATATCACCCGGAGTAAAAGAGGAAATCTTTCCAGACCGGGATTAATACAAGGTGGGCAGTGATTTAACAATCCAATAACTCTTTTCTCAATGAGAGGTGGGAGGGAAGGCTGAGGGGAAGTCTGGGGAAGTTGCCAGTACACCTAGTCATGCAGTGTCATGTTTCAACAGCTCAAACATCTATTAAATGTACACAGAAAATCAGACAAATAAAACATTCCAGGTTTTTCCACTGTTTGACAATTGACAGAATGCAGACATGCATGAGCTGAAAGGAGGACAAAAAAAAGCCTTGCAGATCCTTGCAACACCAGTACTAGTTTTGTGGGGAAAGAAATACCCACAGAGAATCTTTTCTGGTGATTTTGAAGACGAAACACACACACACACACACACACACACCACACACATACACACACACACACCTAATATACACACACACACACACTCACACCAAACTGTAAGGGAGGTAACTTAGCCAATACTTTCAGTTCACTCTTCAAATTAAATCTAAACTAACAGTATTTTTCCTGAGGACAGGCGAACACTACTTCCGGTACCTGCACAAGTGAATTACAGCATTGTATATGAAATTAGGTCAGGAGTTTCATACCTATTCAGGGAGTAAAAAGTTTTGTGAATTACTTTACGTTTTCTTTGCAAAGAAAGCTCTAACCGACGCAATTTGAAATGTCAAAATAATCCAAACGTCTGTTTAAATTCATGGGTGGTTGGGTGTTTGAAGTAAGGGCACTTTTCATCCAAGCAGCGCTATACAGACCATTCACCGGCCAAGTCGAACATTACTCCAGTTTGTTGAGTTGCTTGCCAACAACGACCACAAAGATAGACCAACGTTCACCACGGTGACCCTTGAATCAGGAGCCTAAGCAGAAAAGGGAACTGACCAAAATGAAAAATCCGCAAGTACAATAAATCTTGTGCAACTGAACAAGATAAGCCTGGTCTCAGGACCATAAGGTGATAACAAACATTAACAGTACCCAGTCAATTCCATAGCAAATCAGCAGAGGAAGAAAGAATCGACAAAAAACAACAAAATATGCTGTCTACTGTGTTCTACAGCAAATACGTAAATAAAGTTCAAAATATGAAACAAATTCTACCAGTATCTAAGAAGTTCCATAGCAAATCAGCAGAAAATGTTCAAAATATGAAACAAATATCATCAGTATCCGACACATTTCACAGAAAATCAACAGATGAAAGATCAGTACAAAGGAAAAAAAAAAAAAAAGCAAAATTAATAGCATCCTAAACATTTTGCTGTGAGTCTGAGTCCAAACTCTTAAATGCATGATCTGGAGATCACCATTCAGTGACAGGACCAATTATGAAAAAAGGAAAAAAAAAAAAAAAAAAGCACATTATACAAGGCAACAGACTTACACCATTTCACACATCAACAGGGGTCTGTAAGATCCATAACAGAATGCAGTAACATGGACAGTTTCGATGAACGCTAGCATCAGAGATGAGATAAAGAGAGGAAGTTTGAAAGGAGAGAGAAATAGAAGACATGGAGCAAAGAGCAGGTAAAAAATGAAAAAGTTCTTCAGTTCAATTTCAACAGTCACTGAAAAACAAAGCAGAACACAGCAACAGAACAAATATGCGGAACCTCCATCTGACCAGCAGCACAAGAAATCAGTTTTCTTAGGATCACTCGCTTTCAAACTTGGCACTTATCTGGAATATGAAGAAGCTGTCCCACATCACCTTGTTACCACAGCAAATCCAAACATGTTCAACAACAGTTCAAGGTTTAGGCACATCATTTTATACCAGCAAATGAAATTTTTTGCCATCATAAATCTACTGATGATAACATCACCACCACACACCCCCAAAGTCCCATTTTCCTCACCCCCCACATTCCCACTCTCTTCCCCTACAAAAAAAGGTGGGAAACGACACTCAGTGTCTTTATCTATAGCAGATGTATAAAACAGCTAATTTTGGAACAACATTTTACAACCCCGTAGATCTGTCCATTTTCAAAGCATGGATGTTTCTTGATTCAGCTTTTTTATCATTCCTTCCTCTGTCATTTCAATTACACCTTGACTTGAGCTGTTAAACTGTCGTAGATACTGATGTAACAAGTTATACTAGTTATCCTCTGATGTTATGATGCTTTCTTCTTTGTATCTGCTTGATTGTAATTGATCAATTTTTTCTCAGTACTGAAAGGTGACAGACCGCATGACATACAACAAAAAAAGTGGTGATCAAATTTCTTTCTTCCTGCACCTTCTGACATACACACATACCGACATGTGTGTGTGTGTGTGTGTGTGTGTGTGTGTGTGTGTGTGCAATTCATGACATTAAAAACAGTAAATGAACTATACCTTTTTGCGTCTTCTGTCGTACATGCAATTCATGAGAGACAGAGAGTTAATGGATGATTTTTTTCTATGTGTCTTTGATGTATACATAATTCAATATTTTTGTTTGCATCTGAAAACTTTTTTTTTTTTTTGCTGATTCAGGTCAAAGTTCACATCCAAACTGGCTTATAG
Source organism: Conus betulinus (assembly GCA_016801955.1). Taxonomy (NCBI): domain Eukaryota; kingdom Metazoa; phylum Mollusca; class Gastropoda; order Neogastropoda; family Conidae; genus Conus; species Conus betulinus. Next base: position 23,528 of record JADBJO010013592.1, read on the forward strand.
GGGCAAATGAACTCTCAGAAACTGTCGGGTGTAGTGACTTCTGGGTTTTGGCACAAGGACAGACATTGAATAATGAACGTTATTATCCCAAGTAACGCTTCACAGCTCTTGCTTTTTCACCTTTGGACAATAGTTGAGCAAAACATATTTAAGTATGGACAATTTTATCACACCGATTCCTTTATATGACTTTGTGGTAGTACCGCATGTCAAATAATATAATCTTTTCTTATTGTTCTTATCTTAAAGTTGTAGGATAAGCATTTACCACTGTCTGTGTTGTTCTGTAAATAGTCTCTGACTCTGACATTTCTGATTTGCTATGAATACATATGTAAAGCGTCTTGGCAAAACAGAAGCCCGCTTTGAATCTCCAGCATTAAACACCATGAAGATACCTTGAGAAAAGTCTGACACCCAGGCAGATTAGTTCAAACAACATACTCAAACAGCATCAGGTAAGCTCATTACACAAACAAGCCCAAGCTCCCAAAAGTTAGTATTTTGGGGGCGAAAATTACTTATCACTGCAAATGCAAACAGGAGCACCCCCGAATCTGTAAAATGGCAACACAGCGCGCGCAGTGTTGGGTCTTTGTACAATCACATGCCTACTTGTCCAAACATGACCTGACTGCCCTTTTGCATGTAAGTGGTTATGGTGCTAGCCAACCTATGAATCCTACTCCTGCTGGTATGGGCAACACTTATCCAACCATAACCCTTCTCTTAGTCTGGGTGTTATTATAGCTTTTTGAGACCACAGTCCCTGCTGATATGGCATTACTGTTTAGTACAAACGAACGAAAATACGTAGAGATCTTTGCTGGGTGATCACCATTCCACAAACGACCCTTGAAGACATGTCAAAAGTTAGCACCTTTACCAGCACAAAGCAACTACCTACACAACAACCAATTGACTTTGGCAATGAAGTTCAAGTCTCTTTTTAAAGCCTTACGAATAAAATCTTGGCTGCTGTCTTTTTACTTGTTTCAAATTCAGTCATTCAGCACAGGAGGACAAATCAATGAAGCCACACAATGATAAAACTGAGACTACATTAACGCATACACAGTTCGAGTACAAAAATACACAGTGTGACGATAAATACATACTTGTTTTGGTCAATCCAACAATGACAGGGTTTCAGTCACATCATAAACCAGTCTCAACAAGAGCAGCCATTGCCTCCGACCCTGTCCTTCACTCCAGTCCAAAAGAACCTGCTTCTCAAGCCTAATGAACACATTTCAATGACAAAGGCATTGCCATGGTCAAAACTTACTACTTCTACTGTCCACAGAGCTCAAACATAATCCAGTCATAGTCAGAGGTACTCCCTGACCATGTCCAGCGACAACTATCTACACAGAACTCCCAACAGAACTCCTGGCTTTCCAGTGTAGTGTTATAACAGGACACCCCTCCCTTATACCCATTCCGTTGTGGTATCTTTCCTCATGTTGCCTCATGTCGCAGAGCAGAAAAAACACTCCACACGGCACCAGCCCACATCACAGTTTCTCTGAGACTACCCTCAATCATGCTCACTGAGCAGTGTACCCACACATGTGAAAAACAGAACCGGGCCAGAGGTTGCTGCGCCCACACTGGATGAAAAGAGTTTCCAGGTATTAACCGTTTCTCTTCCTCCACAAACCCTAGGTGGTTGCGAGTGTGCTCGTCTTTTGGAAGATCTGTCAGACAAAGGGCTGTATAAGGATTTATATTCAGCACATGTAAAATGAAACTAATGGGGAAAAAAATGTCTCTAGCACCCCAAAACACTAGCCTCTGTGTTACTCTGGTGGAGAACAAAAAAAATCATCTTTGATAAGGGAGTCTAAAGGCAGTGGCAGAACAAAGACAAAAAATGTGACAGCACGGACATTGTAGTTAAGTCCACAGAGCCTGGGTACAGCAGTGCCACTTCTAAACATGGTCATTTTCTTTTTTACTGAACAACACAATGAATACAATGTAATGCAATAAATGCAGTACAACACAATGTTACGCAATATAATACAATGCCATACAACAAAGTGATATACAAATCAACTAATTTCACCTTTGCATCTTAATCAAGCCTAAAAACATCAACAGGTCCTGTCTTGCCGTACATGTTTTGTCAGTCTAACACATAATAAAAGGGAAATACTAAAGCGTTTTCAAAAAGAACATCATGTTCTGTACACAGCTGATACCAATCATGTCACATAAAGAGTACACACAGCTTGTCTACAGCCACATGAAACCACAATATACTTGCACAACATTCTTCGTACAACATGAAAGAGTAAGTATTGCGTCATTAGACTATAAAGATAACAATCTTCTGTCTCATGAATCAGCCAACAAGATCTAATACAGCAGATGACTGTAAAATGTACACATTATATACCCATAAACAAGAATGTAGACAAATCTTTACAAACTGTCTACTTCCATCAAAAAGGATATGTGTATACTGTAGCATAGCAAGAAGTACAACAATCAATATATATATATATATATATATCATATATATATATATATAACATTGAAAAGAGAACTCATGGATTTATTAGCAGGCACTACATTAGAAATGCATCTGTCACGCTGCAGAATACTGCAAAAAAGAAAAACAGTTTTCTTTGGTTGCCCCAGAAACATCTGTATCAAGAACTCTAGCAGAAGGGAAGCGACAAGGGACAGAACTTTCCATGCAACCCTCTGCAACATTAACATCCACAAAGCAGTGTATGATGAAATTATAATAAGAAAAAGAGTGAGCCAACACATGATTATAGTTTCCAATTAAAAGGAATAATAAAATTTAAGACCTGTCCACTTGTACTGCAAATATGGGTCATATACACTGGTGAAAGAAACACTTGGCCATATACTTGTACGGTTTCCAATTAAAATTGAAGTAAAAGTTTTATCTTTTCTGTTTGTTTAACATTATAGCAATACAAATATAAGCTTATGTTGATCACTTGGGGGAAAAAAAAGGTTTATCTATGTATCTAGAAGACATGAAACTTTTTTTTTGTGCCCATGTTTGCCACAAGTCACTGGTATAAGGGCGCTGTGCCAAACTGGATGCAGTCATATGACTGAATGCTGTCATTTTTAAAATCAATAAAAGAGCAAACACATACCTGTCAGTGACACACACACACACACACACACACACACACACACACACACACACACACACACACATACACACACAGAGGCATGCACACATATGCACTATCACATAGACAACAATTAACTGAGAAACACGTTTGTATAAAAACATATTTGGACATTCTCTCACACACTCAGACGTAAACACACACACACATACATATGCATGACTGTGCAGACTTGCACAATCACACATATAACATGTGCACATTAAAAAGACACATCTTCACACACATACAACGATCCTTTCACACACACACACACACACACACACACACACACACACACACACACACAGATACACCTTCCTTCCACACTTTCCTCCAAACACACAGCCCTGAAATGCAGTCACAGAACACTTTCTTCATGAGGTTCTAGGGTAGATGAGAACCAGATCATTCCCTTCCTTCTTGAACATGGCCCCGCCGTTCACCGCAGTGTCCATGGTCCTGACGATCACCGCACGACTCTTGTCACCCAGCATGCAGCTGATTTTGTTTTCCACTCTCACTGTCAGGTCACGATTCATCTGCCTGCACGACAAAGTGGGGAGCAGAAACTCTTACAGTGTCAGGTCTCAGAAACCAGTTAACGAATCTCTGGTCATATTAAAATTTAATCAACCTGTTTATCCTAAAACTGCTAGTCGTGTACTTTACAATTCAAATGTGTTATGTTCCACAAAATGTGTGTGCATGTGTGTGTGTGTGTGTGTGTGTATTCTTTTTTACCTACCATCACACAGCAGAGGGTGTCCAGGCAGAGATATACCTAACCTATCAGTACCTCCAGTAGAAACAGTCTCTCCCTATATAAATTACTTTCAAATCTGATTCATCCCCACACTTCCACACGATTTCTTGCTGTCTTGTCAGTGGGTTCAATTTTTCAGGGCATATAGTCCCCACTATTGCAAAGACACAGCCACATGTGACTCTGTGCGTGTGCAAGAGGTCGCTCGTCAGTCAAAGCACACCAAGACAACACAATGGCTTTACACTGTAAGTGCTTTGTCTCTAGATTTTTGTTTCACACTTTTGTTTTTTTTTCAGTTTGTCATATTCATCACATTTTTGAAAAAAAATGTGTAGACAAAAATGTGAAAAATTGTGGATAGACAGGTCTGTTAATTCTCTTCGGTCGCCCCTCACATTTGTGAAGACAGTAAAACTTGAAAAAAAAAAAAAAATCAGCAATTCTCTAATATTTTATGGAGAAAGGTTAGATCCTTAACTAATGGTCATTGAGACAGAAAACTGTCTTGAGAATCAAATCCCTAGGGTACAGAGTTATGTCAAACCCTCTACTTCTGCTGTGTTAACCTTCCCCAAGCTCAATCAGCCTTAGGCTACAGAACTACACTCTAATATCGGGCAAAACACAACTATCACACGCATTATCTTGCACAAATGATTATCGAAAGCCACACTTCTCAGTGCAGTGGCAAAGTGCACTTGTTGATACAGCACAGGTTTCAAGTGAATGCTACTAGAAAGACCAACAAACCAACGATCAAAATCTACTTTACTTTGGAACATTAAACAAATGGTCTGGAAATACAGACGTACGACCACAGTTCTGATCTGCATCTTTGTTTACTGAGTGAGTGCACAGTCCAGTGACTTTCTCAGTACATTATGCTGGTAATAATGAAGTGACTGAGTGAGTGAACAATCCACTACTCTCTCACTACATTATGCTGGTAATATAATAATAAAGTTACTGAGTGAATGCACAGTCCAGTGACTTTCTCACATTATGCTGGTAATAATGAAGTTACTGAGTGAACAATCCACTACTTTCACATTACATTATGCTGGTAATAGTGAAGGTACTGAGTGAACAATCCACTACTTTCACATTACATTATGCTGGTAATAATGAAGGTACTGAGTGAACAATCCACTACTTTCACATTACATTATGCTGGTAATAATGAAGTTACTGAGTGAACAATCCACTACTTTCACATTACATTATGCTGGTAATAGTGAAGGTACTGAGTGAACAATCCACTACTTTCACATCACATTATGCTGGTAATAATGAAGTTACTGAGTGTGAAACATCCACCATTTTCTCATTACATTATGCTGGTAATAATGAAGTTACTGAGTGAACAATCCACCATTTTCTCATTACATTATGCTGGTAATAATGAAGTTACTGAGTGAACAATCCACCATTTTCTCATTACATTCTGCTGGTAATAATGAAGTTACTGAGTGAACAATCCACCATTTTCTCATTACATTGTGCTGGTAATAATGAAGTTACTGATTGAGTGTGCAGTCCACTGACTTTCTCATGTTGGCGGCAATGAGGCCCACCAGCTCCCCAACTCTCTCCTCATGGCCGGCACTCTGCAGGCACAGGACCAGGTCGTTGCCGGTCTTCAGGTGCACTGCGATCAGTTGGTCCGCCTCCTGCGTCACGCTCACCCCTGTCACCTGGAACACAGCCAAGATGTCAGGTAACAGCACGCTCATCTGAAGCAAGCTCAACAAGACATAACAACAGACAACAGGTCAGATGACTTCACAACTCAGCTGAAGTATGCCGGACAGACATGACAAAGTCTGAATTACACAGGTGACAGATGTCTAGACACCTCAGCTGAAGCNAACATTGAAAAGAGAACTCATGATTTATTAAGCAGGCACTACATTAGAAATGCATCTGTCACGCTGCAGAATACTGCAAAAAAAGAAAAAACAGTTTTTCTTTGGTTGCCCCAGAAACATCTGTATCAAGAACTCTAGCAGAAGGGGAAGCGACAAGGGACAGAACTTTCCATGCAACCCTCTGCAACATTAACATCCACAAAGCAGTGTATGATGAAATTATAAGAAAAAGAGTGAGCCAACACATGATTATAGTTTCCATTAAAAGGAATAATAAAATTTAAGACCTGTCCACTTGTACTGCAAATATGGTCATATACACTGGTGAAAGAAACACTTGGCCCCATATACTTGTACGGTTTCCAATTAAAATGAAGTAAAAGTTTTATCTTTTCTGTTTGTTTAACATTATAGCAATACAAATATAAAGCTTATGTTGATCACTTGGGGGAAAAAAAAGGGTTTATCTATGTATCTAGAAGACATGAAACTTTTTTTTTGTGCCCATGTTTGCCACAAGTCACTGGTATAAGGGCGCTGTGCCAAACTGGATGCAGTCATATGACTGAATGCTGTCATTTTAAAAATCAATAAAAGAGCAAACACATACCTGTCAGTGACACACACACACACACACACACACACACACACACACACACACACACACACACACATACACACACAGAGGCATGCACACATATGCACTATCACATAGACAACAATTAACTGAGAAACACGTTTGTATAAAAACATATTTGGACATTCTCTCACACACTCAGACGTAAACAAACACACACACACATATGCATGACTGTGCAGACTTGCACAATCACACATATAACATGTGCACATTAAAAAACAACATCTTCACACACATACAACGATCCTTTCACACACACACACACACACACACACACACACACACACACACACACACAGATACACCTTCCTTCCACACTTTCCTCCAAACACACAGCCCTGAAATGCAGTCACAGAACACTTTCTTCATGAGGTTCTAGGGTAGATGAGAACCAGATCATTCCCTTCCTTCTTGAACATGGCCCCGCCGTTCACCGCAGTGTCCATGGTCCTGACGATCACCGCACGACTCTTGTCACCCAGCATGCAGCTGATTTTGTTTTCCACTCTCACTGTCAGGTCACGATTCATCTGCCTGCACGACAAAGTGGGAGCAGAAACTCTTACAGTGTCAGGTCTCAGAAACCAGTTAACGAATCTCTGGTCATATTAAAATTTAATCAACCTGTTTATCCTAAAACTGCTAGTCGTGTACTTTACAATTCAAATGTGTTATGTTCCACAAAATGTGTGTGCATGTGTGTGTGTGTGTGTGTGTGTATTCTTTTTTACCTACCATCACACAGCAGAGGGTGTCCAGGCAGAGATATACCTAACCTATCAGTACCTCCAGTAGAAACAGTCTCTCCCTATATAAATTACTTTCAAATCTGATTCATCCCCACACTTCCACACGATTTCTTGCTGTCTTGTCAGTGGGTTCAATTTTTCAGGGCATATAGTCCCCACTATTGCAAAGACACAGCCACATGTGACTCTGTGCGTGTGCAAGAGGTCGCTCGTCAGTCAAAGCACACCAAGACAACACAATGGCTTTACACTGTAAGTGCTTTGTCTCTAGATTTTTGTTTCACTTTTGTTTTTTTTTCAGTTTGTCATATTCATCACATTTTTGAAAAAAAATGTGTAGACAAAAATGTGAAAATTGTGGATAGACAGGTCTGTTAATTCTCTTCGGTTCGCCCCTCACATTTGTGAAGACAGTAAAACTTGAAAAAAAAAAAAAATCAGCAATTCTCTAATATTTTATGGAGAAAGGTTAGATCCTTAACCTAATGGTCATTGAGACAGAAAACTGTCTTGAGAATCAAATCCCTAGGGTACAGAGTTATGTCAAACCCTCTACTTCTGCTGTGTTAACCTCCCCAAGCTCAATCAGCCTTAGGCTACAGAACTACACTCTAATATCGGGCAAAACACAACTATCACACGCATTATCTTGCACAAATGATTATCGAAAGCACACTTCTCAGTGCAGTGGCAAAGTGCACTTGTTGATACAGCACAGGTTTCAAGTGAATGCTACTAGAAGACCAACAAACCAACGATCAAAAATCTACTTTACTTTGGAACATTAAACAAATGGTCTGGAAATACAGACGTAACGACCACAGTTCTGATCTGCATCTTTGTTTACTGAGTGAGTGCACAGTCCAGTGACTTTCTCAGTACATTATGCTGGTAATAATGAAGTGACTGAGTGAGTGAACAATCCACTACTCTCTCACTACATTATGCTGGTAATATAATAATAAAGTTACTGAGTGAATGCACAGTCCAGTGACTTTCTCACATTATGCTGGTAATAATGAAGTTACTGAGTGAACAATCCACTACTTTCACATTACATTATGCTGGTAATAGTGAAGGTACTGAGTGAACAATCCACTACTTTCACATTACATTATGCTGGTAATAATGAAGGTACTGAGTGAACAATCCACTACTTTCACATTACATTATGCTGGTAATAATGAAGTTACTGAGTGAACAATCCACTACTTTCACATTACATTATGCTGGTAATAGTGAAGGTACTGAGTGAACAATCCACTACTTTCACATCACATTATGCTGGTAATAATGAAGTTACTGAGTGAACAATCCACCATTTTCTCATTACATTATGCTGGTAATAATGAAGTTACTGAGTGAACAATCCACCATTTTCTCATTACATTATGCTGGTAATAATGAAGTTACTGAGTGAACAATCCACCATTTTCTCATTACATTCTGCTGGTAATAATGAAGTTACTGAGTGAACAATCCACCATTTTTCTCATTACATTGTGCTGGTAATAATGAAGTTACTGATTGAGTGTGCAGTCCACTGACTTTCTCATGTTGGCGGCAATGAGGCCCACCAGCTCCCCAACTCTCTCCTCATGGCCGGCACTCTGCAGGCACAGGACCAGGTCGTTGCCGGTCTTCAGGTGCACTGCGATCAGTTGGTCCGCCTCCTGCGTCACGCTCACCCCTGTCACCTGGAACACAGCCAAGATGTCAGGTAACAGCACGCTCATCTGAAGCAAGCTCAACAAGACACATAACAACAGACAACAGGTCAGATGACTTCACAACTCAGCTGAAGTATGCCGGACAGACATGACAAAGTCTGAATTACACAGGTGACAGATGTCTAGACACCTCAGCTGAAGCATGGAGAAAATGTAGCACGCTATGGGTAACACTACTAACAGGTCTAACACACCCAGCTGAGCATGGTCCATGGAGTGAAGATGATATGAGATGCACAACAAGTGTTATATATGTCTGTGAAAACCCTTTATCCTATAACCCAACTCATCAAGCAACAAGCAAGCAAGCAGACAAACAAAATGACTCCTCATCGCTACCTATCAATCCTGGCAGTCTCATTTGACTTCTCATATTGTTTAGAAAGAGAGTGTCTTGTCCTGTATTTTGTTTGTCTATGTCCTTGGCAGTAACAAGCCACCTCTCTAAATTTTGCTTCATTTTCCGCCCTCAGTCACTCCATTTTGAAACTAAAGTAAACTATAACGTTACAGGAGACATATTGTAATATGCGACATTCACTTCTTTTAATCCTGTAAAACTCTTTTGTGTTCAATGAATAACACACACACACACACACACACACACACACACACACACACACACAGCAAACAAAAAAAATGACTAATTACCGGCCCCATGGGATGACTTACATCAGCAAAGGCAATGCCTTTCTGCATGGGCTTGAAGTGCTTTCTCTGATCCAGTTTGTAGATGAACTTGTCTGTGAACACCACTGCACGCTCCGCTGTCTTGTTGTGTTTGTTGACCTGTCACAACACCAAACAGTTGTGTGTGTGTGTGTGTGTGTGTGTGTGTGTGTGTGTGTGTGTGTGTGTGTGTGTGTGTGTGTGTGTGTGTGCGTGCGTGTGTGTGTGTGCATGTGTGTGTGTGTGTGTGTGTGTGTGCATGCGTGCATATGTGTGTGTGTGTGTGCATGCATGCACATTAAAGCGTGTGTGAGTCTGTGCTGTGTCTGCATTTGGATTAGCTATAGAAGTGAATAATAACAAACTGAACTTCAATCAGTCTCTCCTTTTTTGTAAACACCAGCTGGTGGCTGTCACACTGTGTACCCAAGCCAAGCAGAGAAGAGAAGATGCAGTAGAATTGTGACATGAGGGATCATTAGCTGTGTGTTCTGTCCCAGTGAAAAACAAGACACCATCAGAAGTGGCAGCAGCAGTCATGGACCAAGGGCCAGGATAAATCGATGGCACAGATGATCCTGGCATGTTGAAAACCTTCCTCCCATGCAGGTAAAACTAACTCCAGGCAAAAGTTGCCAGCCATTTCAGCTAATGGTATAAAACCTGAAGCGTTTACTGAGAGTTTAGCGATGTGCTTATCGCTGTGCTCAGACCACCAGAAGATGGTTCTGGCTGAACCTGATTTGCTGACTTTCATTCTTCCTTTCTAGTAAACTCAAACTCATTATGGCAATAAATCAGTCCTTGCAAGTGTTTAGTTAACTTATTTCAGTAAGAAGACAAAACTTCTATCATATCTTTAGTTGGGTTTTCATGTGTTTGAGTTGTACATGTCCATCTCAAATACTAAGTCAGTATATATATATATATATATATACCTTACCTGCTGGCACTCAGGGAGGATGTCATGTGCTGACGAAGGCAAATAAAGCCGAAAATTTCATTTACAACCACGACAGCTTGTTGTCCTTGTGTCTTTTTTCTTTTGGATATATATATATATATATATATATATATATATATATATATATATATATATATATATATATATATATATATATATTATATATATATATATATATATATATATATATATATATATATGAAACCCAATAAGATCTTATCTAATAAGTGTTTCAGATCCACAAATGTAGTTCTTAAGCAGTTCTTCCTAAACAGAGAAACATAAAGCTCAGAAGAGTAAGAAAATCACAAGAGAAGCTATGCACATACTAAGTAAGTTTATGAATGGGGAGATCAGTCATCAGGGAACAATCTCAGAGTGGTTTATCTCCCATTTGTTTTCAGTAGCTGCCTTGTATTGAAACATGTGTCCCTTTTAAGTAGCTTCCGTCTGATGTGGTAAATATAAGGAAAAATACGGGTGAATAGATGGAAACATTCTGCTGACCTTTTTCACGATGCAGGAGAAGAGGACTTGGTGAAGCCATCTCTGGATTTCAGGGAGTTCACAGAGGACACAAAGTCAGCCGTGCTACTGTTCTCTCCTTTGTCTGGAAACACAACCACAACGTCATAACACTAGGTTCTGGTGTTACTTTGACTCTAACATTTTCAAACTGTCGTCTTCCATGCATCTCATTGGCGATATTCTTAAACCACTTGTGTTGGCTCCCCAGACACAGCTACACCCATACATTGCCCTGGCGCTGTAGTCTGCTAAGAGAAATCAAACTGAATTTCAGCCTTTTTTCTTCTCTTATGATGATCCATGAGGATGAGGGTGATGAAGGTGCTGCTACGGAGTTCTGCTCTCTCTGAGTTTATATGACAGGGCTGTACTCTACGCTTCATCTCATGATATATCCCAGCATCAACCAGGCTCGGGAGATGCAGACACCTGAAGTTTGGTCATAAAATTTGAGCAACACCCAGACATGAATCCATTCGATGGATGAAACTTGACTGTTTGGTCGAGTCTTCCACATTATAGCCCGTTGCACACTCAGCTCTGGGTAAGAGCTGGACACAGCATAAAAATTTCAAAAACAAAATGCCTCTGATGGATCAGTTGCAAAATTCATGACCTCCCAATACACACATCTAGGATGCTAACCATCAAACTCTGTCTCTGTGTTAGGCCTTAAGTTAATGCTCTTTCTTCTGTTCTTCTTTCCTCTCACGAAGTTGCTGATGCAGCGGTATGCTGAATAACTCCCAAGTCTGGATATTAAAAAGGTTATCAAACATGATCACAAATCTCTTGTTCTTCTCTAGTTGAAGGTTGTTTCCACAATCATTCTGGTCAGACTTTACATAAAGGATCATTGTTATACCACTGCCTGGGCACTCTTAAAATGTTCAGCGTCAATGATGCATATACTGTTTCCATAACCTAACCTTAGCTGCCATCGATCATCAGACTTTTAACATGTACATTTCATCTTCTCACTGAGCACTGGCATGAAGTACTCTCAGAATCATTAAAATGGATGCTTCATCTTCTACATGTACAGACAGACAAAGCCAGGCTCTGGCAAGTCCACACATCTGACCTGAAAGACATCTGTAGGAAGTCTCCACCCTTCATCAGGCAGACACTCCCAGGATTCAAACACAAACCAGCTAACAACACAGCTATCACACCCATCAGCGCTTACTTAAATCAGGCTGTTCGGTGACGTACCTGCATCAGGTAGTTGCCTTCCCACTTGCGTTTGAGGCCCAAGTCACGACGTTTGCGCATGAGCAGCTCAGCCGCCGTCACCTTCAGCTTCCACATGGGACGCTCCTCCTTGGGGATCTTGCGCAGGATCATGTAGGCACGCCACCTGGAGTCACAGTCATCACCACCATTAGCACAAGCATATAATGGAAGGCAAACAAACAAAGCCATTCGGCCTTTTGCATGCTGATGGCCCCTGTTACTAAAGCAAGCATGATTTGCTTACAAGAATCCTGCAACTGCAGTGAACTGTGGCAATACTCAACCTGACAGTAACAACAACGACAAATCATACATGCACCAATATATATAGAAAAATTTGCATATCAAGACTGCCTTTCAAACAACACTGTCAAGCAGCTCTCTCTCGTCCTATTCAGACACTCCTGCTTGAATCTCACTCAACTGCAGCCTCACTAAACGCCACTGTATTGTCAAAAAGATATCCCCGCATGCTAGGAATCAGTTTTAAAGTAAACACCAAGGAACACACACACACACACACACACACACACACACACACACACACATACACAGTCTTTCTTCCCCTGCGCTTGTTCCTCTTTCTTTCCACAATGACTTTTTCCCCTTTAATATGTAATGACGGAAGAAAAGGTTTAAAGTTCTCTTAGCCTAGTGACCATGAACTGTCAAAGCTTAACAGTGTCTTGGGCACATCATGATGGAAGGCACCGTCCCTCCTCTCCTTCTGCCACTTTCAACCTTCCCTGACCTGAATCAGGTACCTATACACTATAGACTGTACAGAAAGGGTTTTCAAGCCTATAAAAATCCAACTCCATGAATGGTTTAAACTCATGACCACCTGCACCGAAGACAAACGCTTTAACCATTCGACGATAGGACAATAACTAATGTAAAAAAAGAAGTATTAATCAATATATGTTAAAAAAAAGCACGATAAAAACCAACAATACCTGAGGTGCACCCTCTGCAGCATTTCCACCAGGCCTTGCAGCCCAGCCGGAGGGCGGGGCCACTGCACGCTCTTCCCATAATCCTTCACCTGCCGCACGTTGCGGAAGCGGTCGACGATGGACAGGATGTAGCACCTCATCTTATAGCGCTTGAAGCGCTGCATGATCAGGTAGATGGCGCGCATGTACCTGGCCCTCTTGCGCGCCAACGCTCCCCGGGTCATCTGCACACAACAAAAAACAGGTCAGACTGACTGTCTGGAACAAAATAACAGAAATCGCAATGACCTAGAAGAGGAGGGGAAGTGTAGGCATGGAGAGGGGATGGGGGAGGAAAGGGTAGGAGGATGGATGAGAGGATGGAGGGTGATGGAAGGAGGAGGGAGATGGATGGATGGGGGGGGGGGGGGGGGGGGGAAGCGATTTTGATCGTCACAATGCATGATGCTACCACAGTCACTTAACATCAGAAGAGACCAAAAAGAAGCGGTGGGGTTAGGGAGGGGGGATTCATAACGCTTAAAAGAAGAAGCCAGTCACAGGTGGAAGAGGAAAGGAGGGGAGAGGGAAAGGGGGGGGACGATTACCTTCTTGACTATGATGTATTACAACGATCTTAATTTCTAGGATATGCCAGCATCTTATAGTTGTAAACAAGTTTCCTGTCTCACTCTCTCTCTCTCACACACACAGCAAAAATTATTTCTCACTGAATAGAAAAAAAAAAACAACAGAAATCCACCATAAAATAGTGGGAATTAATCTGGCTGCTTATTGGAGACTGTGTCATCTCCTTTTTCACATGTACAAAATCTACATACTCTGGATGGATAAAACCACAGTGAAGAATTCATACTTTTCTTTTCCTTTCGTTTTGCTGTCCTGCATTTTTCATTGTACCACACTTATACAGCTCACTCTGGCTCCTCTTATTACAGCCACACCCAAGCTTGTCCTGCGGGATTCTCTTGGACTAACACTAGACAGGGCAGTAGGCTGCCCGCACTATGACAGCTGTCCTGTGAAGGACCTCTGTGTCTCTGTACAGCTTATCTCGCGGTGGAACTGGGAACCGGCTATGATGCCTGTGATGGGTCTTCATAAGGCGGAAAGAGCTGCAGAAGCTCTACTGTCACTGGTGGTGTGTCACAGTGGTGCCTCTACAAGCACCAGATCTTCTTTGGGGTTCAAAACCTCCACCCTTCAAGCTGCAAACTCTTAACATTACCACCACAGCATGGGAGCTGACTGATTAAAAAAGAATATCAGAATGTTTGCTTTTAAATACATACAAATGTAATAGGAGGTTAATAACGAAGAAAACAAATGACAACCAGAAAGATTTCACAGCTTATTTTATGAAGGGCAATTCAACACCATATGAAAACCTATTCCAGTTTCGAGAAGTATCAATATTTGAGTAGGACACTCTCTTTGTCTCTGTCTCTTTCTCTCTCTCTCATGCATCAGACACACACACACACACACACACACACACACACACACACATACAAACACACTCAACCAACCAGAACAACCCATACATACACTCCTACCTTCTGCATGAAAAGCACGATGCCAGGAGTGCGGCGATCTCTGGCCTCCTCGAAGGCAAACAGTGTCTGTGGGGAGCGGATGAAGATCTTGGACTTTCCAAACTCCACGTCTGAGGCGAATCCCTGGGAGTTGATCAGAAAGCGAACACCGTCCACCGTGCTGCCTCGGAAGTTGGGCCAGGTTTCACGTGTGATGCACTTGTACCTGAACAGTGAGACAAAGATCACTATTTCCTTTCCTTGATGATAACGATATGATGGTGGTGATGATGATGATGATGATGATGATGATGATGATGCCAATAATGACATCAACAACACAGTTTTCTCATATATCACAACAAACATACCTGCACCTAGAATTTTGTTGCAAAAGAAGGAATCTGTCCTCTTCCTTTCTTTTTCCATTATTGTTGCTGCTAGTGAAAATTTACAATGCAAACAACAACTAAGATCATACCTGTGAAATGCCAAACATCTCTATGAACCTCACAACTAGAAACAGTTTTTTCTACAACCGGAATGAAGACACAGAGGTGCCCTCCACAGAAGGCCACTCACTGATGTTGACTTGGTGACAAAGTAATCACCGTCATCAGTCAAAGCTTAGCACAGATAGTGTCCTGTATAGGTTGGATCAGAACAGGAACGCTAAACACCGCCTCTCCTAAGTGACTAAGTAGCGGCCCAGTGTCTCTTCTGGTGGGTTGCCTCACAGTGACATGACATCAATTCCTGTCACTTGTGGACTGTCAGTGTGACAGGATAACCTGGGTGTGGCTGTGTTTGTTGTGGTGGTGGCCTGCATGAACAGTGAGGGAATGATACTATTGAGGTGAAATGGAAGTAACAACAGCAAAAAATTTTTAAAAAGACAATTTACAGAAACTCTGAAGCCTCTTGTTCTGCATTATGCACAAAAAGGGAGATAGGAAGCAGGGCTATGGAAGGAACTGGAAGGGAGGAAGAAAGGTAGGAGGAAAGGAGGAGGGATACGAAAAGAAGGGAGAAATGGAAAAAGATGGAGGGATGACAGTAGAAGGAAGGAGGCAAGGAAGAAAGGGATGATGGAGGATAATGGAAGGATGGAAATGAGGAAGGCAACAACAGAATGGAAGGGTGGGAACGTAATGGAAGGAGCAAAAACAATGGATGGAAAGAAGAAAGGGAGGAAGACCTTGGAAATGGTGGAAAATAATGGGAGAGAGGAAAGAAAGAACCCAAGAGAAAGAGGGAAGAAAGTGGGGGAAAAAAGAGAATGCAAAGGAAATAAGGAAAGGAGTACAGAAGACTATGACAGGAATATAGGAAGAAAGGGGAGGAGACAACAGCAGACCTGTTTACCCCAAATTCGTGCACCTGTAATATCTCAGACAAAAACCTGTGATTTGAAAGAAAAAAACAAAAAAAAAAACATAATCCTCATAATCGCAATACTTAACCCGTTCACTGCTTGAAAATATTACATAACAAAGGCTGGCCCAGTGCCAGGGAAATCTAATGATTTGGGGGTAATAATTAACAAAAAATTCTAGCTCAGAACTACAAAAGATATAAAAATGAAATATATATGATTTTTGAAGGAAATGAATGGAGATTTTGAATCTGGGCTTCTTTTGTTTTAATTTTGATCATACAAAAATATTCAGGCATTTAGATTTGGATAGATTTTTTTGCACAATCAAAAACATATGTATTTACCACTACAGCTTCACATCCAAAAAAGAACACAAAGCAAAAAAGTTGAAAATAAAGTTTGTATTGTCACACTACACCTGTAAATGAAAGTAAAACAGTCTAGAAGTCTATCCAGACGCTCACACCTCATGCAGACAGGTCAGTTCACGACCACGCCCCCCTCCCCCCACCACGCCCCCTTGCTGGACTTCAACCCTCTCTTTCACTCCTCCTCTTCCCCTACCTTCCTGCTGCCCGTGTCACGCCGCGAGCAGGCCGCGCTCCCCTCTCGCGCTGACTAACACGCCGCTGGCCACTCGCATACAGTGCA
This sequence comes from Conus betulinus, assembly GCA_016801955.1. Classification (NCBI taxonomy): domain Eukaryota; kingdom Metazoa; phylum Mollusca; class Gastropoda; order Neogastropoda; family Conidae; genus Conus; species Conus betulinus. The sequence continues at coordinate 40,365 of JADBJO010013592.1, forward strand.
GAGTACACACTAGGCTAGCTTGTTCGACGTTGGTAACCAGTCAGCTGAACACACTCTTGAGATCGCACAGCACGACTCAATAACTGACGAATATGGCCGGCAATTCCATCACTATCATCATCTCACCTTCATGCTCGAGTGAGTCGCTGAATAAAAGATTATTATCTTTATCAAAAATGATTAGCAGAGCCCGCTCAGCTGTGTAAGTACGTTGATTTGGTTGCTACGCTCGTCGAAGGTTGCGCGCTGCCATCTTTGCAAGCGAGATAAAGCGCTGGCTGGTCATCCAGTCAGTGATGAGGAAAAATGGTCTTTCCCCTCATGTGTGGTCATTTGCATATCATTTTAATACTGTAGACATATAAGGCTTACTACGCACACTCTATTTCAGTCCTTTGATAGGAATAGTAACGAATGAAATTCAAGAAAAATGCATGACGTCAGTGGACGGCCCATAGGCACTGGAAGCACATTTTTACTACGGCGTCAGCTGACGGCTTAAAGGCACTCAACAGGTTAAGCAACTTTGAAGATTGAAGAGCTGGCCGTTGGTGCTTAAGACTGCTTTGTCGCCATCTCTGACAAGGTAGAAGACGCAAGGCATGCTGGGACATGTCTTTTTGCTGCTTTTGACCAAAACAGTAGCAGACAAAACTTCGCATTTTACAATTTTCTTTCTTTGATATTTTTCCCGTAATTTTCGGGGGGAGGGGGGTAATCCCGTAGTTTTTTTATTCTGTAAAAATTACGGCAAAATTGTAAAGGTAAACAGGTCTGCAACAGGAAAGAAGAAGATGTTGGAAAAAAAGGCAATGAAAGTAAGGAAAGAGAAAAGGTAAGGAAGAGAAATAAGGAAGAGGATAATGCAATGGAAGGAAAGAGACAGAACAATGGAACAAAGAAAGAAAAAAAGAAGAAGAAAAGAAAAGGGAAAAGGATAATGCAATAGAAAGGACAGAAAGTAAAGCAAGACAGGAAAAAGAAATGGCAATGAAAGGAAATAATGAATACAACGGAAGGAAGCAGAGAAGGCAATGAAAAGAAGGAGAAAGGAAAGACAATGAAACGAAAAAAGGAAAGAAGACAAGGAAAGAAAAAAGGAATGAAGGAAGAAAGGAGGGAGGGAACCCAACGTCAAAAAAGGAAGTTGACAGAAGGAAAGAGAAAAGGCAATGAAATGAAAAAGAAAACAAGGATGGAAGGAACAGGAGGGAGAGGAACAAATAAAAGAACAAAATGACCACCTCTGCAGAAAACGGTCGTAGGACATGCGGAAGGCAAATCCTGCTCTGCGGACACGGACGTTCTCCAGCAGCCCCAGGTACATGACCTGGTGGCGGCAGCGCCGCTCATCAAACTGCACTGGGGACTTGATCTCATTGGGCTTGATGCAACGCACATAGAACGGGGTCTGCACACAGACACCTTTACTTCTGTCACTGGTACCAACAGGTTGGAGGGGTTTTTTTTTTGGATGCATCTGCTTTGCTAAAGAATGTACAGTGTGTGATGTGTGCGTGTGTGTGTGTGTGTGTGTGTGTGTGTGTGTGTGTGTGTGTGTGTGTGTGTGTGTGTGTGTGTGTGTACTCCCAACTGTTGTTCCTACATAACAGCATGTGGTTGTTGAAGAAGCAGACTCATCCAGAAAAAGAAATTTATACCTGACAGTTAACAAAGCTGCCACTCTTCAGTCAAACACCCAAACTGACACACCATGATAACATCATGGTTACCCTTCAAGGCGTAATTACCACTCAAGAACTTAAACATCCACACTTTTTTTTCCAGCATATTGTACACCACGATAACACCATGGTTACACTTCAATGTGTATTTACACTTAAGAACTTAATCATCCAGGCTTTTTTCTCCCAGCATATTTTTCCAGTTCATCATATTCTTATTTTAGCCAAACGTGAGTACAAAATACAGCAAAACGGTATGAGCAAACTAGTCTGACAAGGTAAGATACTTGAATCACTCAGACCTTGGAGGCAAGGTTCTCCACCAGAGCGATGATGGAGTTCTTGAAGGCAGTGCCTGCAGTAATAGGTCTCTTGGTCGTCTGAAAGAAACCACACACTGATCGTGAATCAACCAGTCCCAGCGTTAGAGAATCAAGTTTTAGGGTGTTAAAGAAAGGAAAAAGATTACTGTCAGAAAGGTTGAGGAAGAAGAAGAAAACTGATAATTGATACCTTTGTTGTTTTTTTCCCTCCCTTTCCCTCCTTCCTTCCTTCCTTCCCCCCCTTACCCTTGTCTTCCTATCTTGCGCTTCTCACACTTCCCACTCTCCCAACATTCCCATCCACAATATACACCATTCCTTTTACTCTTTTCTCAATAAAAGAAAAGAAAACAAAACAAAAAAAAAAAAAGCAAACACGCGAAAAGCATTTCCTCTCTGAAAAGTGAATTTGAAAGAAGAAGCACTATAGCACACTCCAGTAAAAGTCAACGACACAGAGTATACACTACCTCTGTCACGCTCTGTTTCCCTTCAGGCCACATGGATTTGATCACCTCGTTGGAGCTGCACAAACACACATGTTCTGCATCACTGACGAAACGCAGTCACAGGCTGTTAGTCACAGCGCAACCTCTCAACAACCACCTCCAAAAAATCCCTCAGAACCCCATCTTTAAAGGTAGTGCTTTATCATAAGATCATTATGGTAATCACGATGCCTGTGATAACAACAATGTGACAATCAGCGTGCCTTACTGCAAGAATGTTGTAACAAGAACATTAAGGAATCACAGAGTCTTACAGTGAAAAAAACATAATGATAAACAGAATGTCTTATAGCAAGAACACTGTAGTAATCACAATGCCTTACAGAAAGAACATGGAATTCACTCTTGCACACACACGCAAGCACACACTGCATGTATGTACACACAAACGCATCATTCATGCTCATGCTCATGCTCATGCACACACCGCACACACACACACACACACACACACACACACACTCACACAAGAGAACAGAGTAAAGGTTGGAAAAGTCCCATCAAACTGATAGGAATTAATCTTTATTTTCTAAGCCATTACTAAAAAAACAAAAAAAGGGATTTAATACCTATCCTGTAGCACTTTTCAAAATGCTAATATTAGTATGCGAAAAGGAAAACAAACAAATAAAAAAAAATGTACTAAGACTAATGCCCATAAAAACTGAAACCATACATCTATCAAGCATACTGCTGTAAAATATGCACTGGTGTTTGAAATATATGTATCTAGAGAAAAAAAAAAGGCTCTGGAAAGTTTTTCATGAAAAATCTAAACCACAGTAAAAAAAAAAAACAACAACACAAAACCTTCAAAATCTGTCTGGGGGTACTCTAACCCTAAAATAAATAAAAAGGGCAGCGCTTTTTATACTTGTCAATCGCACTCACCGTAAAAAACATAATGTGTTAAAATGAAGCCTTTTTCTTCAAAAATAAACTAAAAACTAGCATGCCTTATGCTATTAGCTTAAAAAACAAGCAAACAAACAAACACAGCTTACACTGTTTCTGTCTCACTCATTTCTCAACGACACACGACTGAAGCACTGCACACAGACCAAGAGCCATGTTGGAAGACTTAGTTACCTGTTGAAGAGCAGTCTCTTGAAGTCCATGAAAAGCATGTCCTTGTTCTTGTCGATGAAGCCGATCACACTGTAGGTCAACGTCACCGGCATAATGCTGGATGCGGAAGTCGCGGCCTGTGCTCCAGGGTCTTGTCTGCTGGGGCAAGCTGACAGCAAAGACATACATAGTCTGATCAGAAAAAGACCGAAGGAACTTATATTGGCCTAACAGGTATAACTTATATTGGCCTAACAGGTATATACTGCTTTAAAAAAAAAAAGAAAAAAGTGAAGGAACTTACCAACAGGTACATACTGCTTAAAAAATAAAATATATATATATATATATATATATCACTTTTAATCCCAAACTCACATCTTTAAAAGCGTGATACCACAGACCAGTAAACCACTGGAATGGCAGGGATAATGCTTGCCTGTATGAATCATGATTATTTATATGAAAACTGTTTCATGGCAAAAGTTTGGCCCTTTAAAAAGTGAATCCTTTCAGTTTCTTGCATGAGTGAAAAATGGATCAGCTTCTCTGGTGTAAATATCAATGGACCTTATTTTGGATAGATTCTTCTAGCACTCCACAAGAGACCAAAAGTTAAAAGATTCAGCAGCGGAAGCCTACACAGTCTTAAATCCAAACTCGTCTCTGGGTCAGATCTCTTCGCTGGCTCTCCTCTGAATACCCTTCCGGTTCTCTCATGGGTCCTTCCAGTACACCGTTGGGTTATGTTTAAGGTTAGACTCAGGATTAGAGTCCTGTGTCTCGAGGGTGTGTAGTGTCTAAGATAGTGGGCGACTAGTGACAGCGACGCACGTTAGAATGAAAGGCTCATCACGGGGGTTTATTTGGGGGCGGGGCCGGGCACTGGGCTGAGCACTGGCGGTCACAACTAATGCCACGTAGTGCCTTGTGCCTCTCCGTCACTCACGACCTGATACGGTGACTCAACACTTACACATCTAGATCCCCGCCGCTGACGGCTGATGGCGTATTGATCCCACGGCGCTCTCTCGTCCCCTCTGTCCTCTTTCTGCCGCGTGTTGTTCCCTGTCTTCATCATGCCACTTGCCCTCAACACATATCCTATAACCACTGACAGTTCAACCTACACTATGACCCATGCTATAGGAACTCACTTGTGTTCTTTTTTTCGATCAACCTTTCTTTGTAACCTGGATGATCCCCCACGACATATTTCAGGCACATGCATTTTCAGGAGCTGATCAATTACAAAGCCGATTTTTGACTGCCTTGACATTGACTTGCTGCCTGTGATTGCCCGTGCCGTCCTGCGGCGGGGCCGTCCCGCGTCTCTCCGTGGCTGTGGTCCAGAGGTGTCGGAATGACGTGCTGTCGCTGGGCTGCACTGCCCTCTGAGGTGGTCGCCGAGGTTTGGGACCAGCATCCAAAAAACAAATAATAAATAAACCTAATCAATAATCAAGTCACTCATTCACTACATTCTGAGCCCCCATCCCCCCACACCACTCACTCCCACACACTCCACTGTTCCTCTTACTCCACTCACACCACCAGCTTACGCTAGCCTCTCCTCCCCTCCCCATTCCTTTCCCTCTCTCCACACACTATCTTCCACCCACCCACATTCCACACCTTTTCCTCTCCCCCAACTCCACTTCTACTGAGAAGCACAGGCACACAAATAATCGAGCACCCCGGACTGCCGAACAACATTCAGTGCATGGCACGTCTCACTACAGAGTCCTACCATCACTTTCCTTGCGCTGGTAATAAGTCGCATCCCTTTTCATGACTTTACTGGGCCATCTCCTTCACAGACAAACCACATCTGTGCAGCACGCCACACACTACACACACAGCCCCCACACACACCACCCAACACACCTCCTAACAACACAACGTCATAAAATCGGAAAACAAAAAGAGAACTTTCAAAGTACACTCTCTTTGTGAACAATTTGCATCACGTTTGTAGATATAATCCGAACCGCAACGAACAATCTACATAAAACCTTCAATCTTTCAAACACAGCCCAACCCAAATTACAGAATGGGGAAAACAATCAGTGCCGAACTGCCATTGGGTGCGGTGTCCACAAACAGGAATACCTCAGTTGGTATTTTCAACTTACACATCGGCGTGCCTCACGGTGCAGCTGCCTGCCACTACCCAGGCACGGACGAATCACCACCCGGTACACTTATCACCCCACAGCACACCACATCCGACATCAACAATGGAGGGTTTTTGTAACCCATCCCTCACACATGACCTAAACGACCTGGGCAGCGGTCACGACACACACGTCAAGGCTGCCCACGAGTGACAGTCTCATCACCCACCCAGACACGCGACCAATCCTGCCATCCTCCGTTACACAACAAAAGTACCATCGGGGGATGTGTTTTGTGTGGTCTTGATATTTCATATGTTCAGACTACCATCTTTCATACATTATATGCTGATAAATAATCCGTGACGTCCAACAACCAACACGCACAAAGACCTCGGAGTTTACACGACTAGCTCATCTGGACTTGTTTCAAAACAGCACTCAGCGCCCTGTTCTGTTCCCAGCCACCCCGACTAGATCAAGTTGCTAAATCTCACTACCTCCACACATACACACCCATCTCGCTCTCACAGCACACAAACATGCACAACTATCCCAGATCACAGAGGATCCGCATCATAAACGTGATCATGATTATACAATGCCTGGGGAGAGAGACAAAAGCCATCAGCACTTTATTCAACATTTTTGCAAGGACATATGCTCAGGAAGAAAACCAGCTACCATCTACGTTTCATTTCATATTAAATATAAATACTCTTACCACCACAGTTTTTCTGAATCCATTATACTCATCCCTGGTCACCCCTAGAATCCGGAGCAAATACAAAGCCCTGCCCTCCTGACAGATTAACTTATTTGTGGTCTGCCTTATGGCTTTAGAAAAAAAAAAACCTCTGAACTAAACGCATAAATTCGCACAAACAGATGCAGACCAACCCTATATACCAGATTCACCCTGCGCGGTTAAAGGCAATCGCTAGCGTACTACCCACAGACCAACCTGCTCGCCTGTGAGTGCACCTCTGCCCACAACTACACAGTCGTGCCAATACAATAATAACAAAGTGATACTGGTGCATACTACAAACGGAAGATCCCGTGGGTGGAACACTCACTGCCCTTGGCGGAAAATACAATCACTTGGTCAGATGCGGAAGATGTTACCACACATACACATCCTGCGCTTCGCTCCTCGTTTGGGTGTGAGCCCATAGTCGTGCCACCAACACGGTTATGGTTTCCATTGTCGTCGTTCTTACTCACAGCCCACCATCACCCGAGCCTGCACCTGCTGTCCAGTCTGCTGTGCCTGCAGGCGCAGCCGCCGGTCAGCATTTTGTTCAGCGTCCGCGTCCACCATGGGGTGCGCTGCGCACACCTGCCTTCTTACGAGTGTCTGTTGACACCTACATCGCCCATCCCTCCACTAGCGTGCACATGTGTGTCCTACAGCCACCGACTGGCACTCACTGATTTTGAAGATGCTAGTGTTTCTAGAGCTGTTGCTGGCTACTTTGGGTGGGAAATGATAACTGCGGAAGCCGTGTTTGTCTATCTGACACAATCAATGTGGCGCAAGGTTGAAGAGTTAGGCTTGAAGCGTCTTTAGTACACTAATGTAACCCACAGACATGACAAGGCTCGGGCTTTGACAGGTCAAATCATTCGCTTTCAAGCAATGGTCGCGTCTGTCTGCAAGTTTGAGTGCTGCCACTTGGCAGATAAGAACCATGTCCTATTCGGGTTATCTTCCCCTCTCAACGTTGTTATGATGTCCAGTAACAAATACTTTCTCAGATCAGGAGTAGATGATAGAGGCGTGGCTTTCTTCCCTTCCGAAACGGCGCGACTGTTGTTGCTGTTTATTCGATTATTGATTCAAGAACGCGGCGTATTTATTAGTTTAAAACCATTAGGCCATTAGACAACGAACTTAGCTTGCAATGCAGAAACACATTCGACTCCATACGATCAACCGAGAAGGAAAAACAGGTTTTGTCAAAGGTTAGCCTGCATGAGACAGCACAGCTGTACGATTGAGAACAGTACACGTGTGTCCGTGGGGTCGGTTACCACAGTCTATGGACATATATATATATATATATATATATATATATATATATATATATATATATATATATATATATATATATAATATAGAATTAAAATTAAAAGGCCACTCAGAGTGTTAAAAGTGCTCAACCAAACAGGGAGCGACATAACAGTTTAAAATAGGTTTAAAATGAAGGATTAAAAAAACCTACAGATCTGTTTCAAGCTAAAAGAGCTCTCCTCAGGGAGCTCTCCTCATATATATATATATATATATATATATATATATATATATATATATATATATATATATATATATATCAGTATAAAAGCATTATTGTCTTACTTTTCACGTCTGACCGATGCCCCAATTTTATTTTGCAAGGGTATGGCAATGACTTTTCCTTTTTTTTTTTTTTTTTTTTTTTTTTTTTTTTTTTTTTGGTGGTGGTTTTGGTGGTGGTGGTGGTGAAGGGTCGAAAGGTAAGCACTCGCGTCTTCATAGGAGAAAAGTAGACGCATAAAGCAAGGTGAAAGTTCAGGAAAGCCAACGACCTGACTGAGTCTCTTGTGTGTGTCTGGCTGCAAGGTTGCGGAAAAACAATCTGTTTAATCCTGGTTTAAAACCGTCAGTTTCTCCTCCTGCCGATGTGGGCCAGCACATCCACAGCTCCGCCTGTTCTGCGGGACATGCTGAATGGCCTGGCCATCCTGCCTCTCCTTGACATCCTAAACAACATGCCGTTTCCGAGGACCAGCCTGCTATAAGATTTACAAACCCGAGGCTGAGCACCCGCCGGATTACTTTTCATAGCACATACGTCAGTGGCCGTTCCTGTCTAATCTGTCTGCAAGCGAGCAGACGTCGACGGGAATTTAAGCCTCGAGACGCAAACTTAAAAGAAAATTTACTGTTCCGCCGAACGAAAGAGACAAACACATACCAAGACAAAATACGACGCGTGGCGATCTCTTTGTTCTTCTTCAGGCAAGACAAACACCATTCAAGACAATGCCAACCAGAAACGAACAATCACTACTCTCTATTCTCTCAGAAAGGGTGCAAGATGGATGAGACGCATACAAGAAGATGATTGAACACATGTTTCCTTTGGCATCGCGGGGTGTTTATAATGCAACAGTAGACAATAACCTTCCAACAAAAACCTGAGAGAGTTTGATCAATAAGTTTCATCGTCTTGCTGGTGTTTACCACTCGTTTCATTCCGCGGACAAATGGAATGTTCCAGCGGGAAGGCGCCGCAATTCGCACTGTTGTATGCCAACAAATACTGCCGGCATGTAACATGTCATAATGTGTCCAGCAAGACTGGTGTCGGCATTTAACATGTCATAATGTGTCCAGCAAGACTGTGTCGGCATTCTAACATGTCATAATGTGTCCAGCAAGACTGTGTCGGTATTTAACATGTCATAATGTGTCCAGCAATACTGTGTCGGCATTTAACTGTCATAATGTGTCCAGCAAGACTGTGTCGGCATCTAACATGTCATAATGTGTCCAGCAAGACTGTGCTCAGATGCGGGCACGGCTGAAAAACCTTCAAACTGTAGTAGTTTTTCAACACCTATTTAATTTGTTTTATTCATTTTTATTCATTTATTTATTTATTTATTTATTTATTATTTATTATTTATTTATTTATTTATTTATTATCATTATCATATCATTATTACTATCATTTATTCATTTTTTTATTTCATTCTATTTTTCTCTCCCCCCCCCCCCCCCCCCCCCTCCCTCCCCAGCACTATTATCAATCCACCATAATCACTACTGTCACTAATAAATCACACCATTCTACAAAACAAGCTACAAACCCCACTGTTTCACCCCCCCCCGCCCCCACAAGACCCCCCTCCTTCCTCCCTCCTCCCTCTTTACTCTATCGGCTCCCATGACCCCTCCTGGGCAGCCTCGTTTCTGTCCAGCGGCCATTTTGATCTTGCTCCGAATATGAGAAGATAAGTGGTTTCGTTCTTCGTTTTCACTGTCCTAAATGTTATTTGTTTTGCCTGAAGAAGACCCAGGAGGACAAAATGCATCGTGTTTTGTCCTGTGCTTAGTTGGTACTTTTTGTCCTTGTCCTAATTAACCTTCTCTTTCTAAACTTTGTTTGTCCTTGGCGGTAACTAACCTCGTCTCTTTCTAAATTTTGCTTCAAACTGTAACTTTGAATACAGTCGAACGGATCGACGATCGTCGCGACAAGAACGGGCATATCTTCCATTATAGTGACTTCCCTTTTTTTTTGCCATCCAGAGTGATGCCCCTGGAGTGAGAACCAACGGTTAACAATATGCCAGCGTACCAAATAGCCTAGAACAAAGCACACGCATCTGTAAGACATAGCAAGTTCCATGCAAAATGGATGAGACGCATACGAAAACAATTATTGAACACGTTTTCTTTGGCCTCTAGGGTGTTCATAATGTAACAATACACAACAACCCTCCAACAAAAACAAAACAAAACAAACAAACAAAAAACAAAACCCAGGATGACAGGTAGACCGTTGAAGACTTGCTACCAGGTATCTTTTGAAACATCACTCTCAACAGGAGAATTTGAAGCATTGGTTGCTATGTGGGCTTTCATTCTATGGCTTTCCCCCGTAGATAATTGTGTGATTTTTCTTCTGAGATTTTTTTTTTTTCACTTTATTGTGTACATTCATCCACAAAGTCCCCATCCTTATATTACTTCCCTCTACATTCGTACAAACATATGTGTATGCATATGTGTGGGTTACTTTAAGCACGTGTAAATGTGTATCTAAATGTGTGTGTCTGTGTGCGTGTGTGTGTGTGTGTGTGTGTGTGTGTGTGGTGTGTGTGTGTGTGCGCGCGGTGTGCGTGTGTGCGTGTGTGTGCGCGCGCGTGTACGCATGTGTATGATAGTGCGTGTATACGCGCGAGCGTGTCAGTGCTGCACGGACTATCGACGTCATGTGTTTCCTATCTCCTATATTATTTACTTCCCTCATCTGTCCCGCCCGCCAAGAATAAATTACACGCTTGCAGCCCACACCGCGGACACTCATTCATTCCCATTCACGAACACTCCCGCGTTCTTCTTCTCCCAGTCACGCAGACGGACACGGCGAATGAAGGATGACACGTGACCGAGATGTCACACACCGCGTCCTTATCTCACCTGACCCAGCGGTGGAGGGGTGTGGGGTGGAGATCGTGTTACTCGTGACCGCGCGTCACACGGCCTTCCTTGCCCATCCATTTCCGCGGCTCGGTTAGATCAACAACAACAACAACAAACAGCAACAACAACAACAACAACGATGACAACGACATCAACAGACAAAAATAACTTGGTGGGGGGAGGGGGGCGTGGGGAGGGCGTGAAAAAAAGAAAAAAAGAGGACCCGGAGAGAGAGAAAGAAAATGAAGAGAAAGTGGATGAGGTGGGATCATGATGGTGTGTTCATGATTGACGGTGAAAACATGACTGCTGCGTTACTGAAAATGTTTGGTGTGGGGTTATTATTAGTGTTAAGGATTAAGTCAGGTTGTTCATTATATTTGTGATACCGTAAAAGTGGGAAGAAGGTCAGAGGGCAGAGAGAGGAGAGAGGAGAGAGATGGAGTGAGGGAGAGT
>JADBJO010013593.1:0-10000 GCA_016801955.1 Conus betulinus
TTCTGTGCGTGTTTGTTTGCGTATGTGTAGGTGTCGACTTGTCCCCCTTCCTGTCTCCCAGGTGCTTTTACATATATAATAGGCAATCGTATATGTGCAAGACCGAATGGATGTACAATCTTAGTGTTCTATCTACACGCTCTGTTGCAAGGGTTTCGGCAGGAAGACATTTCCTCAGAACTATTAATTTAATAGCTGTAGGTTTGTGACCTGACCTTTTGTTGGAGACTACCCCCACCCCCCCTCCTTATTCTCCTCCTTCTATTTCTTTTTATTTTCCTCAAAAAAAAAAAAAAAAGAAAAAAATTGCAAAAGATCAAGGTCATAGAAAACAGCCTTTTGTTTGGCAAAGCCTGGGCATACAAACATGGCTGGTCATGACCGTTTCAGAGGAAAACTGAACCTGACCTAACCCTGCGGCGGTGGCGAAGCGTGAGGAGCAGGTCTCGTCTTCAGCCCTGTCTTTGGTTCTTTCTGGTCCTGCTGTGTCTGTCAGCAGGATAAGCTGAACATGGTTGGGGTGTTTTTCTTTCCTTTTTTTTCTTTTTTCAGGATGTTTGCAGGGTGGTGTCTGTGTGGGTTTGTGTTTTAGAGGGTCTTTGGGAGCTGAGTGCCAGAGAGGGTGGGACAAGATATTTGGGGTGCCCCAGGTGTATGTCCTGACTCAGATACCTTTTGTTCAGTGAGATTGATGTTTTTATTTGAAGTAATATGCGTGTGCACAAAGTTGCTGCTCATGCTCTCTCTGTCTGTCTGTCTGTCATTCTCTTCTCTGTCTCTCTCTCTCTTTGCTTGCATTGTAGAATTAGATTCAATGTTTCTATGCTAAATTGTCAGTATGAATGATATGTGTTGAAATAGTATGCATGACAATGACAGATTGTAAGACTAGGCTTTGGCCTAAAATCTTCATCCTTGCATATCAAAGATCGATCAGTCAGTCAACGTCAGGCTCATCTCACTCTCTCTCTCTCTCTCTCCTCTCTCTCTCCGTCTCCTCTCTCTCTCTCTCTCTCTCTCCTCTCTCTCACACACACCCATGCACGCACGCACGGCACACACACCACACACACACACCACACACACACACACACACACCCACACACCACACACACACACACACATACCAATGCTGCTCCCCCATGTATGTTATCACTATTCCATCACCAACATACAGTTTACTTACTTCCCCAAAGCGATTGTTGCTAGACTATTTACTTTTTTTCGAAATAATTTGCCGCTGTCAGTGACTGGACACACTATGTCACTGCATGCAGATATCAGACGTGGAAGTGTTAGGATATGCTCATGCAGTCTGTATATGTGAGCCCACGTACTGCTTGTATAGACTGTACTTTTTGTGGGGGTTGGGGGAGAGAGATAAATAGTGTTAATATTTTTTTCTTCTCATTTTCTTTTGCTTGGCTTTTTTTTTTTTTTCCTTAATAATATAATTTGCGCGTTTGAATCTCTCTCTCTCTCTCTCTCCTCTCCTCCTCTCTCTGGTCTCTCTCTCTCTCTCTCTCTCTCTCTCTCTCTGCCCTCAAACCAGCTGAACAATATCAACTGTACCTCCTGAGGCTATGCTGATGATACTTTTTTTTATGACTGATCTTCTCATATATCCTCTTCCCACATCAGAATGTTATATACTGCATTGTGTGTGTGTGTGTGTGCGTGTGCGTGTGTGTGTGCGTGTGTGTGTGTGTGTGTGTGTGTGTGACGTGTGTGTGTGTGTGTTGTGTGTGTGTGTGTGTGGTATCTTGTGTGTTTGTGTGTGTCTGTGTGTGTGTGACAGACACTGTTAGTATGTATGTATCACTATGTTTTATTTAATGCTGTTATGAATCTTACTCTTCTTGTTATGATTAGTTTTACATTGTGTAGTAGTGTTCTGTGTTAGTATATCCTAGTCCCTGAGGGGAAAAAAGGCCATATTATGGGGGGGGAGGCATTTTCTTGCTCATCTGTTACCCAGGGGAATAAAGATTATCGATCAGTTAATCTCTCTGTCTCACTCACTGTCTTTCTCTCTCTTGCTCACACACACACACACACACACACACACAACACACACACACATACCATATACACACGCAAGAATTATATCGTAAACACTTGTGCACACTCGTGCAAGTACCCGACAAACACATGTACGTTCATATCAAATGCTTAAATGCAGTCAACTCCTTCCCACTGTCCCCTTCCCTTCCCTTTCCCTCCATCCTTTCCCACCATGTAATATCGCTTTTAGTGAACAGACGTTAAACAGAATAACAAACACACTCTCTCTGTCTCTCTCTCTCACACACACACACACATACACACACACACAGACATACACACACACACCACACACACACACACACACACACACACACACACATACACTTCGCAGATAAAGAGAAACTGAGTGTGTGTATGTGTGTGTGTGTGTGTGTGTGTGTGTGTGTGTGTGTGTGTGTGTGAGGTGTTTGGAGCTAGCCATGAGAAACTTGCTTGTCTTTAGCAGTCTTTTGGAGGTTCACTTTCAAACATTCACGGGTTTCACATTGGCATTGCTCTCTGTAGTCTGCCGTGCAGCATAATCAACACTTTGTCAGAGTTTTAGGCTGACTGTCGTATCTGTCATGCATGAACTGCGCTGTAGAAAAAAAAAAAAAAGAAAATCCACCCATTTTTGTTTGTGGGAAAGTAAGTGTGCGACTGTGGCTTCAAAGAAATGAAGAAAAAAATGAAAAATTTGCGTGCAAAGATTAACATTCACCAATCCCCTCTCTGGCTGGTCTTTTAACCATAAATGTAAAAAGATCTGTCGGTTGTAGATGACACGGAAATCCATGTTGGCTTATTTTTTTTGCTTTACAGAATGGGACATGCATGTGAAGGCTTTTGAGGCAGTACTGCAGCACCATTCCCGTTTTTACAACAGCTGCCTGCTGTACTGAATTTTTTCAGGAGTTTCCAACGTTTTTAAAACCATTTGCAGAAACCCAGAGTTGATGGAGAAAGATCTAGAATTTTGAAATGTTGTTGAAAATGTTGGACATTGGTTGCTTCTTCTGAGGGTTGTGTATGAAGGGCCTGGTAAAACACTGAATAAAACTGCACTGATGTTTTTGCAAGCATTGGCTGGTTTCAGATCAAAGCCGGACTGCCCCATTGATGTCCTGACTCCAGAATTTTGATCAGAGAAGTTGACAGCTGTGCATTTTGGCTGAAATGGAAATTGAAAAATGCTAATATCTCTCTTGGTGTAATTACAAGCGAAAAAAGCATGGTTGATGCCTTAATTGTCATGGATATTTTAAGGCAAGTGCTTTAATTATGTGTCTGAGAAATATGCTACTCCTTCCTTCTGGGCGCCCCCCCCCCCCCCCCCCCCCCCCCCCCCCTTCTCCACACCCTTTAAAATGAAATATTGATGATGCATAACAGGCCGAATGCTTTATGAAAAAAAAAATTAAAAATTAGAAAGACAGTGATATCATTTGCATTACTGTCATGTCCACAGAATTCATTTTGCACAAATTTTTTGACTGCAATGTATGTGAAGGGCTTACATGAGGACAGCATGTTTCGTGCGACTAGCAATGCTGAAGAACAGTGTGAGCTCGCCACTACTTGAAGATATAAAGCAGTGTAAATTGTATTTGAAATGGGGAAAGTTTATTCATTTACTTTAATGTGATTACTTCCCAACCATAACCCCACCCCCCTTTTATGTGTATGTGCTTTAATGTGAGCTGGGATTTCCCCCCCAATTATTGGACCTGTTATATTCAGAACTTTTAAAGCATAAATGGTTATATACAGCCATTGTCTGATTTCGTGGTCGTATGAAGAGGCATAAAGAAGTCTCAGTGTATGTGGGAGCCATCACTGCATGCGGATAGTCTATATCCACTGCACTACGTCTGCTGACTTGTGAGGCTGCAGTCCACAGGGGCTGCCACTAGATAAATAAGAAGAGTGTTGGGAAGGTGGGTGTCACAGAAGGGACAAAGCAGATGATGACCTGTGCATTAACACCACCAGTCTTGCCTGGAGTGTCAGGTAACATGCTCTGCACAACTGCTATAGTTGTGTGTGTGTGTGTGTGTGTGTGTTCTTGTGCGTGTGCTGCAAATATGTGCGTAATTTGTGCATGTATGCACATGTGCACGCTTGCATGTATCATATGCATGTGTTCAAACTTCTGCACAGCATGTGTGAGGGAAGTATGGGTATGGATGTATCTGTGTGGCAGGGCAATTCAGGAAACGATGATTTATAATTTGGGATGGGACGGCACTCACATCCACCATTCCCCCTGTCCTGAACGAGAGCGCATAGGCGTTGACACAGATGGAGTGTGCCAGTCAGTTAGTCATGTTTACCTGTGTTGCACAAGCGCAAGGAAATACTGTACAAAGACCGAAACACAATCTGATTTGTAACCTGTAGAAAAAAGAATGAAGTCTTTCACCCTTCATGAGGTCATAGTGTCTGTTATGGCATGGTGCCAGATGACTGGAGGGGGGGGTGGGGGGGGACCTGATGTCATATGTGAACAAATGTAAATGACAGATCATACAGACCAACATGGCCAACTCCCACCTTTTAACTCCCTCCCACATCCCATCCATCTTCCATCAACACCCCCCCCCCCCCCACCCCCCCCCCCCCCACCCCCACCCCCCCCACAGTGTGACACAATCTACCTCGTCCTACTATCGCAACCATGTACTCAGCATATAGACACACAGACGCACAAACACATCAACTGTGCCTATGAATTCTCCTCCCTGCTCTCCCCTCTCCCCTGGCTAACACACGTAAACCCACTCATAAACATCCACACAAACGTTCAGTGCTTATGTGCGGATAGCTGGGTTTCTGATATATTGCCTCAGTGTCTGTGATCTCAGCAGGCATATTTGTTGAGCCATTTGCTTCTGACTCACGTGCTCCTGCTGTGTGTAAATCCCATCTTTTATCACATCCCATTCAGGGGGGGGAGGGGGGGGGGGGGGGGGGGGGGGCTGATTACATTCAGGATAAGCACATGCTGGAGACCTCTCATGTGTGCATATATTGTGACCTGAGACGCTCTTTCATGTGGTGATGCACGAAAACATTCATTCACACATACATTTGAATACAGGGAGCGTAGGTTCTTGGAGCTTCAGTGTCTATGATCTCAGTTTGACACATAGTGGAATGGCGCCATATGACCAGTCTTACAGAAGTGTGCGCAAAGTCAAACTGGATAGCATGCCACTATTTCTTTGGACTCTGAGAGCTCTTGGTTCTCCTTTCAGTGTTTTAGTGTTTATGTGTGGCTCTTGCTTTTCCCTTCAGTGTTTATGTGTGGCTCTTGCTTTTCCCTTCAGTGTTTATGTTTGGCTCTTGCTTTTCCTTTCAGTGTTTATGTTTGGCTCTTGCTTTTTCCTTCAGTGTTTATGTGTGGCTCTTGCTTTTCCTTTCAGTGTTTATGTGTGGCTCTTGCTTTTCCCTTCAGTGTTTATGTGTGACCCTTCCTTTTCCCTTTCAGTTTTATGTGTGACCCTTCTTGCTTTCGTGTTTATTGTTTGTGTGGCTCTTGCTTTTCTTTCAGCGTTTATGTGTGGCTCTTGCTATTCCCTTCAGTGTTTATGTGTGGCTCTTGCTTTTCCTTTCAATGTTTTTATGTGCGGCTCTCGCTTCTCCTTTCAGTGTTTATGTGTGGCTCTTGCTTTTCCTTTGAGTGTTTATGTGCGGCTCTCGCTTTTCCTTTCAGTGTTTATGTGTGGCTACTTTCTCTTTTCAGGAAAGTGGTCTGTGGTACAGTGGGTCTTGATCTTGCTTTTTGTGAGAGGATTCTTTAGCTTTTCCAGAAAGTCTACTGATTGGCCATGCTTTGAACTGCGTGCACTCTCATTGTTGCGTTTCCGGCCATTGTTTGTTTGCTCCTGCCCTTTGACATCTGTATGCCCGCAGACTACATCTGTGTGTGCTGTCCCCGTTTGGAGGTCGCGCACCGATTGCTTCATGCCAGTAAGTCTGAACTAAAACCACGCCCTACTTTCACGTTTCACTGAGCAGAGTCAGAGTCATGGCGTTGTTTACTCTCAAGCTTTTTTTGTGTTTTTTTTTTAATGGATGCAAGCCAACCAGGGTGCTTTGTTACTCGGCTCTCATCAAAGCTGTTACTATAGGAAGTTGTTGAAAAAAAAACCCAAAACAAAATGGTTGATGGGTTAGCAACTTCCGTGCAGTGTTTTGGAACCATTTTTTCAGCCGTTTACAAAGTAATCCTGTCCTGCTGTTGGCGGCGGCCCTGTTGCTTGCTGCCTGCCGCTGACAGCTGAGACTGTTTTTGGACAGCAGACTGTTTATCAGGCTGGGTGTGGCTGTGTGAGGTACTTGGCTGGAGATGTTTGGGACCCAAGGAGGATAAAATGGTAAACTGGCTGTTGACCCACCCAGAGGACAGAATAATTTATGAGATCACAAATTCCCCCTGCTCCCCCCCCCCCTCCCAAATCACTTATACCCCTCTCTGTGTCTCTCTCTGTCTGTCTCTGTCTATATGTCGCTGTCTGTCTGTCTCTTTTTTCTCTTTCTCTCACTCTCTTTCTCTCTCTTGTCTCTCTTTCTTTTTCTCCTTCCTTTTCCTCCTCCCACACCCCCCTCCTCCTCTTTCAAAACAAATCTATATGTGCATGCACACACCACACGGACACAGCACGCACGCATGCACGCACATGCGTGCGCACACACACACACACACACACACACACATACACACACACACTCTCTCTCTCTCTCTCTCTTTCTGTTCCTCTTTTCTCCCCCCCCCCCCCCCCTCTCCCTCTGTCTCTTTCAGCACACACACACACACACACACACACAAACACACACACACACACACCAAACACTCACTCATACTTGCACACATGCTCACACACACACACACACACACACACACACACACACACACACACACACACACACACACACACACACCACACATTCTCTCCCTTTCTCTCTCTCCATCTCTCTATCCATCTCTCTCTCTCTCTCATGCGCACACACTTACACACACTCACACATACAAACACGCACATGTACACGCACATCTATAGACACTCACACATTCATATACACTAGCTAAAAACCAAGAGAAAGAGAAATTGGATTGAAATAGTTGATACTTCAATATTTCTTTTGCAAATTGCTCAGCATCCTCTGAATTTCACTGCTGTTGTGACCAGCAGCGCTTCATGACAACAGCTTTAACTGACAAACAGGAGAGAAACATTTTGGCGGCACAGTCCCCTTCTGCACCCATCTTTCTCTCCGTAACAACGTGATATTCCCACCCCACCTCACCCTGCCATTTTAATAATTAACACTCGTGATCACATGTCAAAACTCAATTCTCCTAATGTAGAGATAATGCAATTAGTTACCAGATCCATCTTGGGTTCCCCACGGGAATGCAATAAGTGATGGATATCGGCACCAGATAATTGGATGAGGTGACATCTTCCACAGTGGCACACCCAATAACAAACTTTTTGCTGTATGTTGTATTGATCCAGTATGCATGTACGGAATGTTAGATTATTTTGTCTGTTGTCCTGCTTTCGTTTCCAAGCTGGGAGTTGAAAAAAAAAAATACAGGAAACTATTTGCAGAAGTGGATCATAATTATTAACACAACAGTGACACTACTGAACCTGTTTCTGTTTATGTTAGTCCTTCAGTTTCATTTTAAAAAATGGTGTGCAGTTTTTTTTTTCCCCTAACATGAACTGTCATTGATTAAAAATCATACTTCCACATTGTAGACCAAGTTCATCCATAATGATGATCAGGTTAAAAGAGTTGAAGGGACAGTCTGTTCATTCTTGACATGTTATGTTCAGATAGTCTTATGTGTATGACCCCCCCCCCCCCCCCCCCCCCCCCCAGCCATGCCCCACCCCCTACCCTTAGACATAATCCCTCCAATCAAACGTGTGGGTATGAGTTATCAAGATGAATAGCCAGGATATAATATTTGGTGTTGAGGTTGTTATATTAAAAGATGATTATATTTCACATTCAAATTTCAGATGCTTGCACTGGTCTGCTAACCCATCTGTCTATCTCCACCCCCACCCCCACCCCCACCCCCCACCCCCCCCCCCCCCCAAAAAAAAAAAAAAGAAGAAAAATCCACATCTACCCACATATTTCCAACAACAACCGATCTTTTCCTCCCTTTTTGCACAAGCTGCGTGCACACGGTGTTAATCTACTTAACCCCAGTAAATGTCACAAGTATTCAAAATACCTACCTCTTCTCACACCTTGAGACTATTTTTAGTGTGCAGAGCCATGAATATGGTGGCGCATCCTAATAGCATCATCAGACCTTATCTGTTGCGCGGCACCTTTTGCGTCATGAGCAGGGAAAGGGGGGGGGGGGGGGGTGAAGGGGGGGGGGGGGGGGGGGCGAGGGGAAGCTGTTAGAATAAAATGGTCTGTACAGAGCCAGATTTATGCGGCGGTTGCACCAGCCCCAGAGGGACCGTCTGAACAGGCATACGCTGTCGTGCTTATGGTGCAATCTAGTTTGGGCAGCGGTGACGTAAATCACGGTTTGCTTCCACGCTGGGAAGTGGGTTGCGTGAGCGATGCCAGAGTTTCTGTTCAGGCACCGTGAAGAGTTCATAGAACTGGTGTTTGGATCGACACACACAGTATTAAAAAGATTGATGGGGGGGGGGGGGGGGGGGGGGGTAGGTTTTAAAAGAAAAGCCAGTGATTTAGTGTTGAAGGGAAAAAGATTAAAAAAAAAAAAAAAAAAAAAAAAAAAAAAAAAAATTACTGAGGAAAGATTCAGAAAGTGAAAGAGGCTTGTTGCCAGACTCTGGGAAAATGAAGATTTATACACTCTGCTTCCTCTCAGAGTGTTCTTACAACAACAACAACAACAAAAAAGTCCTAGCTGCTGTTAACACTGACTTGGTGTCTTTATCAGCATGCTTTAATGCAAAAGTGATAGGTGTTTGTTTGTTTGTTCTTTGTTAGAAATGAAGGGTTCTTGGGGAGAGGGGCAATCTTTTGTAGGCTCCCAAGGATACTGAGATTCTACCTAAGTTCTCCACATAAAACGTGATAGATACAGAGGGCAAAAGAAGTTTCCAAAGCTCTTCATGAACACCTGGTGTGGAACATCTTAATAAATGATTTGTGGCCTTATCCTTTTTTGCATTTCCACCAAGTATGGATCACCAGCATGGTCTTTTCAGGGGGGTACAGGGGGGCCTCCTGATATTGATTTCCGCGACCTAGAAACTAGTTGGACATACATAAGGAATTCCTTATGTGAGACCCTAGAAAGGACGCAGTATAGTCACTATACAATGTTTCATGAATGTTTGTTCATTACCTTCATACTGGGTCTCCAAGGTAGTTTGATCAATCCTAGTATGTTGAAGTGAAAGAGTGTATATCATCATCACAGCTGTCTGGATGAAAGTCTGACCTAAGCAAATACTAGCAGTTGCCCTTAACAGGGCCAGTATTGATAACGTATGCCCCATGGATTAGTGGTTATTGAAAAAAAATATTTCTGGTATTTAGATGGCACAGGAACAGCACCATAGACGTACTGAAACACAACTTTACTACACAGAACACATCAATTTAACTGTATAAATTCCTAACCTTCTAGGAGGAAACAAAAAGATATTGGGCAAATTCATGAAAAAGAGAACAGAATGATTTCCTAGCGTGATGATACAGTTAAAATTTGTTATCTTTGTTTCTGTTATTCCTTTGTGTGTGTGTGTGTGTGTTTTGTTATTCTTTCATGCTAAGAGATCTTTGTTTCTGTTATTTCCTTTTTGTTTTTTGTTATTCTTTCATGCAAAGAGGTTTATGTTTTCTGAGAAACAGAACAAAGGGCACAGCAGATCTGCAAGGCTAAGAGGGAACAGACTGAAGTTTGGGGGGAAATATTGCCGACAGCCGAGTGATGAGG
>JADBJO010013593.1:12500-51717 GCA_016801955.1 Conus betulinus
TGTTCGTTCATGTTGTACAGATTTTCAGTTTTTTTTTTTTTTTTTTCTCTTTTGTTGACATTAATATGTTGCTTTACTAAACACATCAGTTACACTGACAAGAAACTGCAGTTTGATTGAATTAGAGTGCTACAGGAATGAGGCAGTTTGTTGAGTGGTGTACGCGGGTTTGTCAACATTCGACATGCTTTTTGCTTATGAAAAACCTGGCGAGTCATTGTGTTTCATTTTTGGTGTGAACTCCTGTCTAGTGAGTGTGGACATATGAGTTCACAAAGTTGAAAACATGAACAATGGATCCTTTGTGGAAAGAAACAGCAAATCATCGTCATTCAACATGATGAAGGAGAGAGTGGATGAGAGAGGGGGGCAAGAATGACTGTCGTTCTTGACAGTGATAAACAAAAGAGGGAAGTATGATCATTGTCAATAACATGGTTGAATGCGGAAGTGCCTTCAGAGCTGAAAACTCATATAAAACAAGACAGTCTGACATTTTTGTAAAACAGTGTACAGTGGGTAACAACAACAGCAACCAGAGAAATGGACAGGTGTGTGTGTGTGTGTGTGTGTGGGGGGGGGGGGGGGGGGGGGTTAGAGGAGGATTGTAGGAACTTCAGGTAAACAGCACACCTCAGAAACCTGGCACTGCTCAAGACTTTTTAAAACAAATTGCGCTGGCTTGGAAGGAGTCCCGCTTTCAATTTGTTTGGATTGGGACCACCAGTTACACACCACAGCTTATCAAACAGGGGAGAGTCCAGTGTGGTGACCAGTGGTCATGAGTGCTGCGGTGTGGCCTTGGCGGCTTGCAGCAAGTGAAACAGTCTTTGTCTTGGATCAGGGGTGATTTCATGCTGTATGATTTAGGTGGCTGCACAGAGCTTTTCCACGCCCAGGCGAGACGTGTGTCACAGACTGTGCGACATGCGCAGGTCGTAGGGTCAGAGTTCTGGTTCTGGACATTGAACTTGTAGAGGCCAGGTGTGGTCAGGGCACTAGGAGTCGGGGTGGGAAAGGTGGTGGTTGAGGAGTGGGGGTTAGGAGGGGGGGTGCAGGGTTGGTTTATGAATGTATATGGTGCACTTGTGGCAGCTTCGATGGGATGTTAGAGTGTCTGTGTGCGTGTGTTCATGCGTGGGTGTGGGGGTATGCGTGTTTGTGTTTGGGGCAGTGTTTGTTATTATTGCTGGTTTTGATATTGTTGTTGCTGTTGTTTTTTCTTAATTTTCTTGTTCTTGTGTTAGATCTTCACATAAGTACAGAAAACAGAAAATACGAATGTCTCGACCTGCGTTTTGTTCGGGTGATCTGGGACTAGAAGTAGAAGGGTTGTGCTGTTCATATGTCTCCAAGACTTTCTAGGAGATGCAATTGTCTCGGTGCCCAGGCTAATTTTACTGTTGAGTCAGTTCTCAGCTGTTTGGTGAAGGTTTTGCTTGGGCAAACAAACACCGCTGTCAGTAATGGAAGATTCTGTGGAGTTCTGTTGTGTTGTTGATTTGTTTTGTTTTTTTTTCTTCTTTTCCTTCTTCCAGTGCCCTCCTCCACCATCTGCTATTCGTTTCCCCCCAGCCTAGCCAGTTTGGATCAATGGTTTCCATCAGGGCATCCTGTCTCACTAATTCTCAGAGCTCGCTTCACTTTTTGCTTTGGATTTGTAGGGGGGTGGTTATCATGGTTTAGACATTTAAAGGGTGAAAGTAGATAATTTGTCCCTGTACTGATCAGTACACTAGTGGAGACGTGTGTGTTTGTTTGTCGTTAGATTTTCCATGCTTACATCTGAACACTGCATATACCTGTTGTTGTTGTCTCTGGTGCTCCAGTGTTTCAGATCTGTCCTTGTTGTTTGATAGAGTGGTTTTGTCCACTGTGGTGACAACTGCTATACTTCTTTTTCTTTGTGTCACACTTGGGCAAGAAAGTTGTCAGTGAACCATCCATGTATGTATGGCAAGATCTGGCTTAGGACTTGGGAAAAATAACCCCCTTAAATTTGAAAAAGGGGGGGGGGGGGGGGGTGGGGGTTTTTCCTTCTGATAATGAGCATGGTAAATGCTGAAATCTAGGGGGGGGGAGGGGGGGTTGGGGTTTTTTTTTTTTTTTTTTAAATTATGTTTAATCTCCCTCTGCTACCACTGTGTTCGCCTGTTTTCAGTGAGGCTGACGAGTTACCAAGGAATGTAACACATGTAGATGATTACAAGACACTTTTGTAACAAAGCATTTTTCATGACTTAAACTCTGAAGATACACAAAGTCTCAACTTGCACAGCACATCACTGCATGGGCGAGGTGTATGGTTTTCTTCTGTTCTGGCTTTCCTGTCTGTCTGCTTTTCCCTCTCAACAGACAATTTGGCATCTCCTCCACTTTTCCCCTTTTTTTGTTTTCTCTCCCCTCTCTCTCTCTCTCTCTCTCTCTCTCTCTCTCTCTCTCTCTCTCTCTCTTTAACTTTGTTACTTTGTACACCATCTTTACAGAGACATTGATGGTATGATTTCTTTGAAATGTGTGAAAGTGGGGCAAAACGTGCAGAGATTACTACATCAAGCGACACATGCAAAACATGTTCTTGACTGCATATTCTGTGCAATCAAGTCTGATTGGGTGACACATGCACGCAAAAAGTAGCAGAACAATTGCAATGCTGTGTTTAGCTGCAGCGTCAGCTGGGCTGTCCAGGTTGTGTCACATGGTATTAGAAACTCTGACATCGCTGAAATTTCCAGTTTTCAGTGGTCGGCTGGGCTATAAGCAACATTATCTTATCTTATCTTCTGTAAACTAAGCACACTTGCTGCATTGTTAGTATATGGTTAAGCGCACAATGCAGTATTTCAAAGAGTGGATCTCTCACACAGGCTGAAAATGATTTGAGTTAGTTGGAACTCCGGCGTGTGAAATACGCACCAAGTGTGTGCCATCAGGAATCCCGTCCATGTGATGGAAAGATTTTTCTTTTTCTTTGTAATGATGCCAGCAGAATTGTATTACTGCTCCCTCTCATCTTTCAAGAACATACTGTGTTATTTGGCACAGTGCGTAGATTGAATGTCCGTATTTGCTGTGACCAGAACTTTGGGAGTAAAATATACATACACTGCAAGCCATTGACTTGGATAAGAAGAAAAGAAAAAAACCCAAACAAACAAAGAGAAAGGCCTTGTCTCCATTCCTTCCTGTGTGAAACATCTCTTCCCTTCACCTTCATCACTTGCAAGCAGTGCAGTGCATAGTGTACAGTGTGCCTGTGTTACAGTAAATGTCTGTGTGTGAAATTGGAGCTGCTGTCCCAAGGAGAGCAGGTAGCCACGGTATGCCTCACACCTGTGCCCCCATACCCAGCCCCGTCACCACCACCCTTATTTGAATGTGTGTGTATGTGTGTAGTATGTAAAGCTCATTCTATTCGTTTGTGTTCAGTGTGTCAGTGTCTTATTGTCTTCTATTAAACTGTCTTTTCTCCATGTGTGTGTGTGTTGTGTTTCCCCATCTTACTGAGGACTCCATTCTGTCAAACGTAGTGTGTCCACAGATCCCATGTCCGTGGAAGGGAAAGTGAAAAGAAAGTGCTGCGAAATCCATTTATTCTCTTTTCAGTTCCAGAGGCTGCACTTTGAGTATTTGGGATTGTTTTTTTTACAGGGTAAAAAACAAAGATTTCAAGACCTTGTTTTAAATAAATCTTTCTCATACATAGCTACCAAATTAGGAAATTTTCAAATTTCAGTCCTCTTTAAGATACGCAAAATGAGACAGTGTGTAAACATGCGTCCTCGCAAGGTGTGCCGTACAAGAATGTGTGTGTGTGTGTGTGTGTGTGTGTGTGTGTGTGTGTGTGAGAGAGAGAGAGAGTTTGGATTACTGAGCACATATTTCCCATCCAAACTAAAGAACTGGTGTAACTTTCAGCATAGGTGTGTGTGTGTGTGTGTGTGTGTGTGTGTGTTAGGTTCAGTTTTTTGAGGGCATTTTTTTAAACAGGACACTTGAGTCAAATTACAGTTTCAGTGTTTTTGTCGAAGCAGGAAAGACCTGAATATATAAGTGCTGTTTCTGTTTCTCTGTCTCTCTGTCTGTCCTTTCCTCACACACACTCTCCACACACACACACACACCCACACACACACACACACACACACACACACACACACACACACACACACACTCCCCTCTCTCTCTCTCTCTCTCTCTCTCTCTCTCTCCCCTCTCTCTCTCTCTCCTCTCTCCTCTCTCTCTCTCCTCTCTCTCTCTCTCTCTCTCTCTCTCTCTCTCTCGTCCGTCTCTCTCTCTTTCTTTGGATGCATGGGAACTGTACTGATTGCAGTTATTAAAGCTGAAGAAGGTCTTAGGTCTCCCACTCAGGCATTCCTTTCTATTTGTTTGCTGACATTTGTTACTGTGTGTTGGGATATGTGACTTTTTAAAATGAGGGGGGAAAAAAGGTTTGTACTCACTAGCAGCTGTCCTCAGCAATTCAGCAGGAACTGTAAAAATGCCGGAATCTGCAAGGAACAGTAGCCCTCTTTTTGTCTCAGCAGTCGGACTGTAAGCTGAACTGCAAACAAGACACACCTGTTTTTTTTTCTACTTTCATATGAATTGTCGTCAGACTGTGAAAGTGAGATGCCAACCCAGTGAGGTTTTTTTTTTTTTTTTTCATTCCATGTTAAGGTAAAAGCAGGTATCTGCTAGAGATCTTACATTCACTCATTTGTGAAACGGCATTTTGTCTGCTGACAGCCATAGAAATCTAGAGGTTTTACATCTTAATTTTATATTGATAAATTCATAAATATGCCGACCTTACAAACAGCCCTGAAACATTGGATGAGGATCTGTGCAATTCAACTTGAGTTCTCTTGCAAATACACAGAGGGCATGGATGCTGGAGAGAGGGAGAGGCGTAAGAATAAAGCTTTTTTTTTTTTTTAAACAAGGTATAGAGTGCACCCCCCCCACCCCCTCCCTCACCCCTACCCACCCACACCCACACCCACACATACACACACACACAGGCATTGGAGTTGGAGAAAGTGAGAGACATTAGGGAGAAGGGTGTTTTTTTTTTTTTTTTTTTTTTTTCCATGTTTGAACGAGGTTTAGCACATACATATATATCAGTCTGGAAAGTCGAGTACTGGTTAGGTGCAGTGTTAAGTGTGTTTTTGTATGTGCATGCTTTATCTGGATGTGTGTGTGTGTGTGTGTGTGTGTGTGTGTGTACTTGCTGTCTTTGAGCTGGTTCCTGTGCCTTTCAGGACAGCATTCTTGTGGATGCTGTGAAATGAAATCTGTGATGTTTAACACACCACCACCACCCCCAAAATGCCGTCAGAGGGAAGGTTCAGTTATATTACTTAACAAAGATCGGTTTTATTAAACCGGTTTTAAAGTCTGAACTTTGCTCCACAAATCAAGACATGCGTTGATTGATGTGGTGGTAGTGGTGATACTTATTCGTCTCAACTTGGTTGTTGTTGGCAAAAAAAAAAGGAAAGATGTGAACAGTTTCAAAGGAGGCATCTTTATCCACCGTAATAAATGGAGTAGAAACCTTTTCATCCTCTGATCCTGGCTCTGTTTCAGAACGAGGAGCGGAAAAACAGGACATGGGTTTTTACGTTTCGCTCCGAGGACATGCTGGACGAGTGGTTGATTTGCATCGCATCAGTAAGCACATGAATTTGTTACTAATGCGTGTGAGTTGTGAAGATCCGTAGTTGTGAAGATCCGCACTGGTAATCCCATTTAGGTTCAAGTGCCAGTGCAGGCCTTGACAAGCCCACATCCTGTTGAAGGATGGCAAGCCTTGCTCTTTTATGATGTTTTCCTGCTGTACAGACAATAGCCTCATCTGCTGAGTGGTGACAGTTGATGTCAAGCAGAAGCTGGCAGACAGTGTTTACATAATACTGCTGTCTGTGACTGTGAGAGCTCATGCTGGCTGTCCCTCTGCATCTCCCTGTCTGTCTCTCCTGTTTCCGTCTCTCTGACTCTCTTGTCTCCCTCTGTATGTCTCTGTCTCTGTCTGTCTGTTTTCTCTCTCTCCCCTGTGTGTGTGTGTGTGTGTGTGTGTGTGTGTGTGTGTGTGTGTGTGTGTGTGTGTGTGTGTGTGTGTGTGTGTGTGACTTTTTCATTTTGTGAATGTATAGGCTTAAGTGAGAGAGAGAGAGAGAGAGAGTGTGTCTGTGTCTGTGCGTGATTATTATTATTTATCCTTGTTTGCTTGCTTTTTGTTTGCATTCTTTATTCTGTGCAATCATACTTTTTTCATGAAAATGGCAATCATTGTAATAGAACAGTGTCTGAACATGTCAAAACTTCCATGAAAATGTAAACGTTTAGAGTTACATCTAATGGTAAATAAGAGGATAAAAAAAATGAATACATTTGCCATTTAAAGTAAACATATGAATTAAACACAACTGGCACTTATTTGTCATGAAAATGAACTAAGACTGAGAAGAAACACTGGGAGAGTGAAAGCACAGCTTCAACAAGCTAAGTTAGAAAGACAGTGGTCACTTTTTCTGCTGCTGCGCAGCTGTATGGGCTGCAATTCACAGCTGCACAGTGGCCTTGTGTTGTGTGCGCAGCTTGGCACATCTGGATTTGGAAGGGTTGTTCAGATGCACTTCAGTTCACATGAAGTTTATTAGTGTAAACATGAAAAAGAAAGAAAAAATGTGTTAGGATCGTAATAATCTCATGAACAAATGCAAAGGAAGATTTTGTTTAAAAAACATTGAATTGAAAAAAATGCTGTGAATGTTGAGATCATCTTAGTAGATTTCACAATATAGAATTATTGCTCTTCATTATATTGACCTTTATCATCACTTATGTATGTATATATGTATGTATGCTTGTGTGTGTGTGTGTGTGTGTGTGTGTGTGTGTGTGTGTGTGTGTGTGTGTGAGTGTGGGTATTTCTGCCTTTTTTATATGTTTGCGCATCTATGTGAAACTTGGTTTGAGAATGTGTATTTGCTTTTAATGAAACATAACGCTAGTCTTATATAAGATATTTTCAACATTGACTAAATAAATAAAAAACAGTAAACAGATTTCACGTCAACCTTCTTTTTTGTGACTGAAATGATCTATGAATGAAAAAGATTGGGAAAGTGAAACCTAAGGTTTTGCAAGTCACATTACGTAGGTGGTGGCCATATTTTTTCTGCTGCTGCACAGCTGGTTCAGCTGCTGCTGCGAACAGCTGCATAACTAGCTTGTGGTGTGTGTATTGCTTAGCACTAGCTTGGGTAGGACTGAGATGCATTTAAGCTTCATGCAAAGTTTTATTACTATGTAAACATAAAAAAAAAAAAAAAATTCATATAGCATATGATTGTGATTATGATCTCATGAAAGCATACGAAAGGTCATTTCATATAGAAATAAAAACATTTTAATGCAGTTAAGGTCACATTAATGGAATGAAATTTTCAGCATCAATTATTTTTCTGCATTGATATTTATCTTCATCATCAGTCATTTTTGTACCAATGGAAAATGCATGCCTTTTTCTGTGTTTGCATGTGTGTAACAGAGAGAGAGAGAGAGAGTGTGTGTGTGTTCTCTGTTCAGCATCTTTTCACCAAGAATAAAAATGAAAATGATAGAATATAAAGATTTGGTGCAGGACTAGGTAATCAACAAATTAATAAGCATACTTATAAAAGTAAAATGCATGTCAAAAATCAGAACAACACTTAAAGTACAAGTGGACCTCAAAAACAAAAAAGATAAACAGAAAAAAAGGAAGAAAGGAATTTTATGGAATCATAAACGAATGGACTACTATGTACACAAGATGCAGCAGATTCAGTCAAAAGTGAGGGTTAAGGACGGGATATAATTTCTCTGGAAGTCTGTTTTTCTGCATAGATGTAGACTATGTATGTGAAAGTCGCGAGTCGTGGTAGTTACTTGCTCATCAGTTTGTGTTTCTGTCAAGAACGGAGAAGAATGAAGTGGGCATTTAATGCTACATTTATAACGTCAGATAGTTCCCAGAAAAAGGTGTTGCTTTTACTTACAAAAGTTTCATCAACAGAATTACTAGAATTTGTTTTCGGTTTTGTATCAGTTTGTTTTAATTGGGCAGAACTTTATACAGTCTGAATAGCTGACAGAAATGCTGTGCATAGGTGGAATTATACATGCATCTAGAAGTCTACCATGCTTAATGTTTGATCGGGTTGTTGGTTAAGGGGGTATTCACGATGAAGTGCATGGGAGGTTTAATGTATAGTCAGCAGGGCGGGGGCGAGGGAAGAGGGGCAATGAAACAGACAATGAGGGCATCCTTGTTTATAAGGGTGTGTGTATATGTGTGGGGAGTGATAAATCACTTGAGGGGTTTCAAGCTGACAAGGTCAAGTAGAAGAGAGGAGTGAACAGTGATGTTTTTCCCTAGTGTATTCGCACTCCTTCATCCTACCACCCTCCGCCACGAAGGCTTGAAGGCGTGTACCTGTTGGTCTGTCTGCCTTAAGAACTCCACTTGGCCCACATTGATGGATTGAGCTGAAACTCGGTAGACTGACTGCTGGCGAAAATGTGCGGTTGGTCTGGGTGGATCTCAAGGTCACTTAGGCATCCCACAGACACACTACAAATAAGTATTGCAGGAATGCTTTTGTATCGGTACTGTGGATGCCATGGGTCCACATACACGGATCATGAACACAAAAGATGTACTTTGAATTCATCTTTTTCAGCCGTGACCTTTTGCCAAACATAAAAGACGCACTATGAATTTGGTGTTTTCACCCTTGATCTTTCACTACGCTTTAAATGAACTTTGTAAACACAGGGAAACAATCGTCTTATGGAAACAAATAAGTATGACCGATCGCTACATTGAGGATACCCAGCTTTGTAGAGGTGCTCTGACAGAAAGCAGTAGACAAGGCTACTGTGCTGACACAGTACCTTGGTGCCTTACACAGCACACTTAACTCTGAAGATACCTCCTTCCACTCAAGCACAACTGGGTCACTGTCAAACACTTGAAAACTACTTCACCCCATTCCTGAAGTCAGTTGCTTTTCAATGTGTCTCGGATATCAGCAATTCGGTATGTTGATTCATGGCTCTGGTGTATTTTTAACTTAAAACAGACTCTGTGTGATAAAATTTTGAAATGGATAGGCATCAGCAGAGAAACCCAAACAGGTTGTGCAATCTTTCAGCATCATGCTGTCAGTATTGTGGAGAGAACCACTCATATCTAGGTTTCCAGTGCCAGTAGTTGTGGTGACTGTAGGTTGCGTTTCCATTTGGATCATTTCTGGATCCATCTCAGAGCAAGGCGTATTCATACCCTTTCCTTGGAGACTAGCTCTGTAATATTGCTCTATAACAGTTGCTGGTAGAGAGCTCTGTAGTATTGCTTTGTAACAGTTGCTCGTAGAGAGCTCTGTAATATTGCTGTATAACTGTCGCTAGTAGAGAGCTCTGTAGTGTTGCTATGTAACTGTTGCTAGTAGAGAGTTCGGTAATGTTGCTATGTAACTGTTGCTGTTTGAGAGCTCTGTAATATTGCTCTATAACTGTTGCTGATAAAGAGCTCTGTAATATTGCTTTATAACTGTTGCTGGTAGAGAGCTCTGTATATTGCTTTATAACTGTTGCTAGTAGAGAGCTCTGTAATATTGCTCTATAACTGTTGATGGTAGAGAGCTCTGTAATTTTGCTCTGTAACGGTTGCTGGTAGAGAGCTCTGTCATATTGCTTTATAATTGTTGCTAGTAAAGAGTTCTGTAATGTTGCTCTATAACTGTTGCTGGTAGAGAGCTCTTTGATATTGCCCTATAACTATTGTTGGTAAAGAACTCTGTAATATTGCTCTATAACTATTGATGATTCAGAGCTCTGTGGTGTTGCTCTGTAACTGTTGCTGGTAAAAAGCTGTGTAATGTTGTTCTATCACTGTTGCTGGTAGAGAGCTCTGTGATCATAGTGATAAGATTCAGGTGGTTTTCTGCAGTCATAGTGGGAATGCTGCTGGTCCCATTGGAAGTGTTCAGCCGCCGTGTCAGGAAGAACCTTGCAGAGTTTTTGCACTTCCTTGGGTCAAGACACTAAAGAGCCCAAATGACTCTGAAGCGCAAAAATGACTTAAGTCGTAAGATGGAGTTTTAGTGACAGTGTGCTTCAAAAATGTTTTAAAAAAAAAAAAAAAAAAAGAAAAACGAAACTGTATTGGCTGAGACAGTTGATTCCATGAAAGCGCTTGACAAAAGGAAAGAAAATATGGTGTCTGAGAATGTCATTGTTTTGTCTTGGGTGAGGATAGTGTATACATGTATTCCTTTCAGCTGTCAGAAATTCCTCTTGGTTTTCAAAACATATTCCTCTCAGGTCTCTTCAGAGGTTGGCAGCTATAGCTGTACATGTGCAGAGATCTGTGATCTTGATGGAGCTGTGTACCTGCTGCAGAAGAAGGTGATGTCTGTTCATAGATATGCTACTGTTGCAGATAAGCAACTGGGTTCAAACTACTACTCAAGGTAGATAACTCTTTGGGTGCAGGGTAATGGCTCTTTGGGTACAGGAAGCTGTATATTCAGAGATATGCTACTGCTGCAGATGGGAAACGTTTCAAATGTTTCACTCAAGGTAGATAACTTTCTGGGTGCAGGGTAATGGCTCTTTGGGTACAAGAAGCTGTATATTCATAGGTATGCTATCACTGCAGATGGAAACAAAAAAAAAGCTGTATATTCATAGGTATGCTATCACTGCAGATGGGAAACCAAGTTCAAATGTTCCTCTCAAGGTAAAGAGCTCTTTGGGTAACATTCACTGGGTTTTTTTTTTGTTTTTGTTTTTTTTTTTTTAACTGCTGCAGATCGTAAAAGGCAGTGGTTCTCCCTGGCCGAGGCCAAAACCATGCTCAGTCTCCACAAGCCGGCACAGTGCCGGTACATTGACCTTCTCCTGGAGCAGCGTGCCAAGAGCTGATGACGGCCCAGATCTCCGCAGGCCAGAGAGGTCTCTTCAGGACCAGGGATCCAGGATGACCAGCGGAGGGGCCCTGTGCAGGATGGGCAGAATCTGTGATTTAATTGATCAGTTAGGGTTTGGCTTGGATGGTGATTGTGGTTTCCCAAGACATTCAGTTGTGAGGTTTTTTTTTTTTTTTTTTTGTTGTTGTTGTTGTTTGATCCGGTGTCATGTGAACATTTTGAGTGAGGAAAACAGTTTACTAAATGAAAAAGAGACTGGATGTTTTTTTTTTTAAACTGTTGTAAGGGTTTAAAAAGTAACAATCAAATATTGAACATACAATCTTTAGTTGTAGTGGGATTTAAAAAAAAAATTTTTTGGAGAGTTACTTTTTAAAGTAAAAAAAAACGATGATGCCAGACTTGTTTCATTCATAGTACTGCCCTTTTTCTTTTTTTTTTTTTAAAGATTTATTCTTAACTCTCACCCAGTTTTGCCTACTTAGAGATCTGAAAACTCTGCAGTTTTAACTGAACATCAAAGAAGCCAGAATGAAGAAACAACTGGAAAGTGAGGTTCATTTAAAAAAGAAGTAGAATAGATATAAATTATAATGTCATATCAAGCTGTGACGAATAGAATGGGAGGTAATGTTCTTGCTTTTGATTAGAATCAGTATTTTGGAAACAAGGCAGTACAGCAGAAGTCTTTTTTTATATGATTTACGTTTGTACAGTTTTGAGAGAGTCGATATGATTGTGATGGTGAGGGAAACATTTTGGCTGGACTGGTAACTGTAATGATAAAGGACAAGCGATCTGGCTTTTTGAGAGAGATTGTACTTAAGAAATAAAAAGAGTTCACAATAGACATCAGTCCAAAAAATACATGGCATGTGATTGATGCATAACTCTGTATATATCAGTGTGACAGTTCATTTCATCATCAATACATGACTGAAAAGCCAGTGTTTGTACCAAGCTTTTTATTATGAGAATATCATTAACTAGGTTAGTGTGTTTTTATTATCAGTATGTCTTAATACCACTTTGTGTTTTAAACTGAAAATTTGGTTGGTTCATTGAGGAGTAGATTGAACTTTCATACAGTTTTGTCAATAAGTAGAATTCCATGGATTTCTTTTGTTATTTTCTTTTTCCCCAACGAGCAGCAGAGATAGCTGGACCAAATACAATGATAGATAATGGCTTGAAGAGAGTTGCTCAGGAGACAATCCATATGTCTGCAGGGTACATTTGTTTATGATGACACATTTCTCCTGGATATGTGCACATACTTTTTTTTTTTTGGCCATTTGGCTTAAAGAAGATCAAGTCTATGAAATGACTTTCTGTTATTTTTGTATGTGTGATAGTTTTGTTGTGTGTGTGTGTGTGTGTGTGTGTGTGTGTGTGTGTGGTGAGTGTCCCAGATGAACTGTAAGAATTATAACCCTTCCATCGCAAAGTAAGTCTGCCGTCTCTGTTTAGTCTTTGTTAGGGGTGGGGTGTTAAATACTCTCCATCTCTTGCAACAGTGCAAGCAGCTTTCAAATGGGAGACAGTGTTCAAGCTTCGCTCTTTCCGCAATTTGTTGTTGTTGTTGTTTTTTATTAATAGAAGATTATATATCTAGTTTTCAAATGTTCTGAAAGAAAGTTTTGGTCGCGAAATACCTGAGTGGTGGTAATTCAAAAACAAAAAGAATGACCCTCAGGGTAATTCACTGAACATGGATTCCTGGGTAATGAGGTAATGTTGTTTTTTAGCCCAGCCGACTGCAAAGGGCCATATCAGGGCTGTCACTGCGTTCTTTAAACGCAATAAAACTTTGGCTATACTTTAAGTATTCAACAGACTTGCAAAAAAGTGTGTCCGAAGCATGTAATAATCTAAATATGAAGCAGAAGTTTTCTGTGTTTACTTTTTTAAATGTCCAGTTTGAATTTTCATGATAATTACTTGTAAATTTTTGCATTTTTGAAAAATTATGCCCATACACAGAAAAGCATGTGAAATCAAATGTGTGTGTGTTTACTATTGAATGTTTCTACTGTCTGTCAGTAGATGGGCTAGAAAGCCTTGGATGGTATTTTTCCATCAGTTATCCTCCCTTTGTCTCTTAAACATGTTCAGTGCTGAATACATCACCTATAACACAGCTTTGATTCTCTCTGGAAGTACAAAGTTGCCCGTGTTCTGCCATCATCTTTGGGGAAAGAGCAGTCTCTGACCTGTTACATAACAACACAGAGACAAATTTAATTAGTGTATTTTTCAGTCTACAGGAGAGAACTGCAAGAAGTCAGATGGTTAGCTCTAGACCTGTGTTGTCTCCCTTAGATTCAAGTTCGCATGTGCTGGTGTAAATGAACATTTCACTGTGTGCTGAAGTCATAACTTAACACATCACAGTTTGTTGGCTGGGCGCCAGATTTTTTTAAAAGTTCAGTGCATGGCAGACTTTCACAGACCTTTTCGCTGACCAAAATGTACTTGTTGCTAAAAATGGCTCAAGAAACTGAAGCAACAAAGCGTCTTTTTGGCAAGTACATTCCCAAAATAGATAAATCTCCAAAATACCCATGCTTCCGAAGCAGTAGATGGTGTCCTTTACAGTGCATTGAGTAGACAAAAGTATGTTAACTTCATATTTCCTGTTTGAGTTTTATTTTTTAACCAGTAAGATGAAGCCTTTGTTTCCTACCCTTATCATTGTATGGTAGACTTGTGAGTGATTTTTTCGGCATTTTGTTGTACTTCAGCCTACAACTGAATACCCTGACTTAAAAAAAACACTTTTAGTTCCCCTGATTTTATTGTGAGTGTAAAAGGCTTCTTTGTTCTCTATGTGTGTGGGATCCTGTGAATAAGTGAGGGGGTGAACATCATCATTCTTGATTGTCTGAAGAGAAGTGTAGTAGTAAGTGCTAATTTGATTACGCTAGTACCTATTACAGTCTTGCTGTGAAAGTGAAGATGATGTATTCCTTGATTTTTAATATTGTCTTCCTTAATTTAACATGCATTCAAAGTGTTTCTCTTGTCAAAGGGTTGTAAGTCTTGATATTCAAAGTGTTTCTTTTGTCAAAAGGTTCTTATAGTCTTGTGCGAAACCAGTTGGAAAAAAAAAAAAAAAAACACAAA
This sequence comes from Conus betulinus, assembly GCA_016801955.1. Classification (NCBI taxonomy): domain Eukaryota; kingdom Metazoa; phylum Mollusca; class Gastropoda; order Neogastropoda; family Conidae; genus Conus; species Conus betulinus. Next base: position 26,615 of record JADBJO010013593.1, read on the forward strand.
AAAAAAAACAAAAAAAAAACAATGATCAGTTCTTTGTCAGGGTCTTGTTACTGTGTCATTTTTTTCTTATAGTGTTGTGCTAAACCAGTAAAAAGAAAAAAAAAACAATGACCAATTCTTGTCAGGTCTTACTGTGTCATTTTTTTTCTTATAGTGTTGTGCTAAACCAGTGAAAAAAAAAAAAAAAAAAAAACAATGACCAATTCTTTGTCAGGTCTTACTGTGTCATTTTTGTCCAGTGTTAAATGCCTGTTTATCATATTTGCAATGCTCCTTGCAAGTTTCCTGCATATTGCCCTCGAATAGTTTCAGTTAAAAGGTGGGTGTCCCATAAACTGGTTTTAAGAAAAATGTGTTGCCTTCAAAATATAGGTGCTGAAACTTGCCATTAAGTACAAGACTGTATAATCTCACAGAACTCAAATTGGCATTAAGTTTACAGTGTTAATCCATGCATGTCAGCTGTCATATATTTCTCACAATCTGTTTTCCTTTTTTTCTGCCCTGACCAGCTCCCATCCAGAGTTGAGTTTGCTATGGGCTCCACTGGGATGACTGGGACCACACAGTCAAGTTTCATCCACTTGATGGATGCTTTTATGAGAGTGTTGCCTAAATTTCCTGACCAGCACTACAAGGTGTCTCTATCTGTCAGGCCTGGTTGATGCGGGGGATATATCAGGAAAGTAAGGGAGAGAGAACAACCCTGTCACGCAGTCTCGAACATGAATGGAAATCCATAGCATCATTTTCTTCATCCTCATTCTCATCGAGCAACATGGGAAAAAAAATCTGTGGCCCAACATGCCCTGCTCATGATGAACTCAGTTTTGATGTCCACTCCACGTCTTTGGTCTTGGTTTGATTCCGTTGAGGTCACCAGTATCGGCAAGTTCACTGTCGTTGGATGGAGGTGGTGGTGCCCTCTGGAGGGAGAGCTCACTCACGCCAGCTCTGTTACTAAGCAATTACTGTTGTCAGTAAAGGGCTTAAGATGGTGACTTGCATATGTCAGATCAGAACAGGTACCACTGAACACCACCAAAGTGACTTGGCAGCAGTGCAGTGTCTCCTCTGGTGGGTTGCCTCTTGATGACTTGACATTGCCTATTCCAAGTGGATTGCCAGTGCTGGGGCTGCGGTGGGCTGGGGCAAGCTGTGATTGTGAATGGGAAGGGGGTGTCGGAATGAGCAGTGTGGTGCAATGCCCTTGATGTGGCACAGAAAATGGGATAGCAAAAAAAAAACAAAACCTGTTTTCATTCATATTTCCCTTTTACTGACCTGAACACATTTTGACCCGTAATTTAGTTTTGAGTCTGTTACCAGCCGTAGATCTGAAAAGTCCAGAAGGAAGAGGACGGGGGTTTTTTTTTTTGTTTGTTTGTTTGTGTTTTTTTTTTTTTTTTTTTGCTGTCCCAACCTCTGCGCCACCTCAGAGGCAGTGCACACACACACCGCCCATTCTGACACCCCATCCACAGACACATCCCCGTCAGCCCCACCACAGCCCCGGCACTGACAATCCGCAGGGAGCAGTCGATGTCAAGTCGTCAAAAGGCAACCCACCGGAGAAGACACTGCACTGCCGCCGCCGAGTCACTTCGGTGGTGTTCAGTGGTGCCTGTTCTGATCTAATATACGCAGGACGCCACCTACTAAGCCCCCTACTGACGACAATAATTGCTTAGTCGCGGAGCCGGCGTGAGTGAGCTCTCCCCTCCGAAGGGCGCCACTACGTCTGTCCAGTGACAGCCCCCATGGACTCGCCGATACCGGTGACCCCGATGGAACCAAACCAAGGCCACAGACGTGGAGAGGACATCGAAACTGAGGTCATCATGAGAGCAGGGCATGAAGGGCCACAGAACCTGAGACTTTTTTTTAAATGCTGATCGATGAGAATGAGGATGATTAAGATGATGCTACGGATTTCTATTTCAGTCTGAGACTACATGACAAGGCTGTACTCTACGCTTCCTTTCATAATATATCCCGGCATCAACCAGGCCTGAGAGATACAGACACCTGCAGTGTTGATCAGGAAATTTGAGCAACACTCTCAGAGACGCATCCATTAAGTGGATGAAACTCGACTGTGTGTGATCCCAGTCTTCCCAACCGAGTCCGCAGCAAAACTCAACTCTGGGTAGGAGCCGGTTGGGGCAGAAAAAACCCACATGACTCTGATGGGATTCGAACCCACAACCTCCCAGCCGGGAGTCTGCGACACTAACCACTTCGCCACGGTGGCTGGTCCAGAAGGAAGAGTTGATCTTCTCTCTCAAATTGCCCTCTCTGAGTCTGGTACTGTTACTGTCAGTGGTAATTATTTGATAATGTTAATGCGTGTTCAGAAAAGAGAGAGAGAGAGAGAGTGTGTGTCTGTGTGTGTGAGGGAGAGAGAGGAAGAGAGAGAGAGAGAACACAATACTAACTGTGCATGTGCTTTTTTGCGTTGATCCTCAGCTTGAAACTTACTCCCCCCTGTTTTGTTTTGTTTTTGTTTTCTTTAAAGAAAGGCAAAAAAGGAAACGGAACAGCATCAGCAACTACTGTATCTGAGATGACTTTAAGACACTGCTGGTATATTTTTGGCTTGTTTCTGTATCACTTTTGGTTATTTTCCCCTGACTGCAAGTTGTAGGAGATCTCCACAGCATTCTGATCTCAGTCCAGTGCAACAGGATAGAGGCATAACCAATCTAGGGCTTTTGTTTTGTCCCTCTGGGATCCACCTTCCACTCCACCCTGCAGTAGCCAACACTGGCCTTGTGGTCAAGCTACCTGTCTGAAAAGGGATTCCCAAGAAAATAGGAGACCCCAAGGCCCGAGTTTGAATCCCCATGGTGTGTATTTTTCACTTGCTCCCCTCATCTTTGGATACTTGGGAGAGGAGACTGTCAAGCATTCCCCCATTGCCCTGTGATGGATGTTCGATCAGAGTCTGAGGCTGTTCTGATCTGTCGTGCAAGAGCGATTGCTTGGCTGTCATGAACATTTTAGGAATCAATCGCAAGACTGACCTGTGGTGGTGTGATAAATTCTAGAAATAAATTTTGTATCTAGGACAAAAATTTTCTTTTGTTTACCCCCAAGTTTTCTGTTTATATTGTTTGCTACTTCGAGTTTGGTGTGGTACTTTTGGAATTGCCAAGGAAATGGTTTTCTGTATTGTTGGTGAACAATACAAGAATATTAATGAAAGTATGCCAGTTAAATTTGAAGGGGGGAAAAAAGTGTGGTACTTCTGATTTATTTATTTCCCTTTAGAGTGAGTGTACATGTTTTATGTTTAGTGAGAAATGAAAAATGATTGTGTTTGATTGTGTTTGCTCTGTTGTCTTGAGATGAATTGTGTGTGGTTTTGCTTTTATGGTTTACACCCTGCACAGAATAAATTGGTGTTCTGTTTTCTCCAAAATCAGTCATAATCACATGCAGGGGTGCAAGTCTTTGGGATTAAACTGGAAACCTGGATGAACAGAATTTGCAAAATTTTTGTTTTTGCGGTCTCTATTTTGTGGTGAGATGCTGTTGGGATGCTTTTTGGTGCATAGATTTTTTGGGAAGTGGTATTTTTCTTTTGGTAAATCTGGAATATATACTTCATTGTGTGCGGCATACATAAACTGAGAATAAATGTTCAAGAAAGAAAATTATAGGTGAGTTTAACCATCATCTAGTGATTTTGGTTATTAATTCTCAAGAACACTGTCCCGATTTATCAAAACTCTTCACTTGGGAAGGTAGAACAGTCAGTCTAATTATAGAAATGACAGTTACTCCATGTGGGAACAAAACAAACAAAAAAAAAAATGAAGGAAGGATGAAGTTCTTTACAAAACAAGACGTTGATAGCGAAAGGGAATGGGTGAAAACCGTGTGAAAAGAAGCTGAAAACAGGTATAGCTTGACAATCTTGGGGAAGATGTACAGGTGTGGTGCAGACACCGTGTGTTAGTCCGTGTCAGAAGACTGACATGTGGCCACGCTTTGAACTATGACTTCAGTCAAAAGGGAAAAAATTGTTGGGTACTCGGACAAATGATCCATGAATCATTAACGTATGTGCTATTGCAAAGCGTTCAGGGGAGGAGGGGAGGGTGGGGGGTAACTTGGGGCGGGATGGGGCTGCATCACCATAACAAATCATAATTTACTACTAAAAGAAGGGGTGTCACACACACACGCACGCACGCATGCACACATGCATGCACGCACGCTCACACACACACACACACATGCATTTTTCTGGTTGAACTCCCATAACCTTACTCTCTCGTAGAAGACTGCAATGGATGAAATCAAACTTGCTAGAGATACTGAAACATCAAGAGTATTTGGGTCTTCAGGGTCAACTGCAGTCTCCACATATTTTTGTGTTCCACACTTGTGCAAGCCTTGTTTCATCTGTTTCTGTTAATTTCATTTTTCTATGATTTTGTTTTTTTTTTTGAGAATGGGTAGAGTGAATATAGGAGTAAAAGAAGGGGGCAAAAACAAAAGTCTTCCATCATTGGGACATAGTGCCCAGTAGGCCCGTAGCAGTTTTGTTTTTTTTTTTTTTTTACCCCTGATTTGTTTGTATTTTCCCCTGAGATGTGTATACTGGATGGAAGGATGTGGTATGTGTGTGGGATCATTGAGAAAATAAAAATGCTGCCCCTTTTTTTTTTTTTTTTGTCTTGCACTCGACCTTCACCTATGTCTCCCCTGCATCCTTCCATCCCCTTCTTTGTTCCCCTACCTACTCCCACCCTGTTCTCCAGTCCAAAATTCACAAAAAGGAAAGTATTAAAAAATATGAATGGAATGGCAGATATATTTTTTTGTAACAATTTTTTTTTTTTTTTTTTTAAAGAAAAATAAGTTTTATTTCAATACGAGCACAGTTTTGCCAGATATGAAAGATGCATATCTGCAAACAAAAAGGGGCACTTTCTAATCCCTTTTAGATTATGTGAATAGTGTTAGGCCATTTATTTTTGTATGTTCTGTGTTCAGTTTGTATGTATAAAGTTGCCAGAAATGTTTCAGGATCCCATCTCACATTATGATAGGTTAGTTGAATAGATCGGATGGTCACAATCCAAATTTGACTGTTGGTGAGATGGACGTTTTTAGTGTCGGGGGTGGGGACCCTTCCCCACTTGCACCCCTGCACATACTCCCTCCAGTTCCCCCTTCCTTCTCTTCCATCCCATACCTGATGAACAAATTTAATCGCTTAAGTGGCAGGTGATGTTGGGTGCATCTACAACTATGAAAAATTGATTGATGTACGGTAGTTTGGAGGAGAAACGGACAACAGAAGAGAAAAAAAAAACGATCTTTTGAGATTGGACAGGGAGAGTTGGTGGGTGCTGGGGATGAAAGCTATATGTTGAACAGGGAGAGGTTGCATTTAGTATTGTGGGTGACGGCTGTATGTTGAACAGGGAGAGGTTGCATTTAGTATTGTGGGTGACGGCTGTATGTTGAACAGGGAGAGGCTGCATTTAGTATTGTGGGTGACGGCTGTATGTTGAACAGGGAGAGGTTGCATTTAGTATTGTGGGTGACGGCTGTATGTTGAACAGGGAGAGGCTGCATTTAGTATTGTGGGTGACGGCTGTATGTTTAACAGGGAGAGGCTGCATTTAGTATTGTGGGTGACGGCTGTATGGTGAACAGGGAGAGGTTGCATTTAGTATTGTGTGAGTGATGGCTGTATGTTGAACAGGGAGAGGTTGCATTTAGTATTGTGGTTGATAGCTAGGTGCATGTTTAACTGGGAGAGATTGTATAAAGGACTACGAATTAAAGCAATATGTTTAAACGGGTAGAGGTTGTGTTTAGTGTCGTGGATGACAGCGGCATATTGAACAGGTAGAGGTCCTTGTCTACATTATGAACGATAGCAGAAAGGTGAACAAGGAGAAGTTGTGATTATGAGGTTGCATGAAAGCAATATACTGTGTAGTGACAGGTTGTGTTCATTAATGTGAATGATAGTACCAGTTTGTACATTGTGTTAGATGCAGTGAATGAAAATGTTCAGAAAGCAATCTATGTACTAGAAGTTGTGTCAGGCAGCATGAGGTTGTGTTTGGCGCTGTGACTGAAAGCAAGATTGTGCACATGGAGAGATGGTATTGGGTGTTGTGAATTTTGAAAGCGGTATGTTCAACGAAGAGGAGTGGTATTTGATGTAAACGGTGCAAGTGAAACAGGGTTGGGGGATACAGGGAGGAGAGGAAGGGGGTGGAGAGCAGGGGAAGGGGGGCAGGAAGAAAAAAATGTTTATTTTGAAAGCGTGGATGAAGGAAGTGGATCCAGAGCTTGTGGACACATGCACTGGAAAACGGTACACTTTCTTCACATCAGCAGTATGATACTTCTTGTTAGTTATGCCTGTAAAAAGTCTTGCCAAGACCTCTTCATTTCTCCTACTAGTTTTTGATTTATGAACTGCTATTTCTTAGTGTCTGAATTTTAAAAATCAATCTTTTAAACGCGACACTTTGAAAAAAAAAAAGTGCTCTGTGTATACATGCTTATGTGTGGGTGTAGGTGTGCTGCTTACGCATTAACCGGAGAGTCTCATCAAACTTCCAGCCTGTATTCGGGGGGGGGGGGGGGGGGGGGGGGGTTCAATTTTTAATTTAAATTGCAATGATTGGGTACATGGGGCCTGTTAGGAGTGTCAGAGACGGGGCATCAGGTGATAACTCAAAGCGCCAGCATCAGTTGAACGCCTCTAGCTGCAAAGCTTTGTGACGTTCTCTGCTTACATCATGTCTGAGCATGCTCACCGTTTGCTCGCTGCGTTCGGAGAGTCTCCTCCCACTGATCAACTGTGATGCAACGCTGGGAAGAAAAAACACGATGGTTTGCATGTGTGAAAATGTCTTGGCCGTTTCTGTGAAAGGCGGTATGTGCTGAGGCACATTTTTCTGTACACACCTGTAGATCATTTGTTTTGTTTTACAGATCAAGAACGCAACAACCTCATCCTTACTCCCATGCTGACTCATACTTCTTGTCATAAGGCAAACTGGCTGGTTTAGTTGGTTGGTGGTGGTCTTCAGGTCAGCCTGCTTGCGTGCCGGTTTGTTGATTCTAATGCTTCAAATATGAGCTGACCTACATCCCAGCATCAAACAGTTTCAGGCGCGTGGCATCAGAAGAGGTGGCATTAGACACCAAAATTGGAGAGTGCGCACTCGAGGAACATCTGAAAAGTTAGTGTGTAGGAGACGTACGTGAATGCCTGATTTTGATACTTGTCTGTGAGATGCGTAATGACACTTCATGCTTAATATTCTGATAGAAAAGATGTATATTCTCACTCAAAGCATAGCGCACGTCAGTGGTGATCAATGGAAACCTTGTAACAGAACGTTTGACAGTTTTCAGTTTCAGTCCATTTTCAGATACATAATGTACTTATATTCAGAGAAATATTGGTCTGTAATAAATACAGTAAAGATCATCAGTTTTTGCAAAGAAGTAAGAACATGCTGTTTAATAAAATAAATCATCAGCATGAAAAAAAAAAGCATGTTCCTTCAACATTTTTATAGCGGTGATGAAGAATTAATATTTATCTCTGCCTTGTCATAATTATTTGTTCCACAGTTTTATGGTTCATGTAATTTACCTGATAGAAGGCACTTGCTGTGCCGTACATACTAAATATTAAAGTGCATCTTTTTTTCCTCCAAACAGAAAGGTGAAGTGTTTCCCTTGGTCACCAAGGGTATGTTATCTGTGCTCAACCAAAATAGTAAAGTTTATGTTTAGCCACCTTATATTACAAACTATATGTGAATGGTTTTGGTATACAAACATTTTGTAATTGTCAGCTGTCAAAAAAAAATGGATTGCCTTCTGAATCTGACATGTAATAGCAATTTAGGTGGATGCAAGCATGAACTACACACAGCATTACTTACCAATCATAGAACATTATTGTTTAGGGAGTATGGGGAGAAAAAATAAGGGTGATGCTGGTACATAGGTAGAAAAGATTGCTTCATAGCATCCATCCATTTCAGAAAACATTTACCGTTTTAGTACTGATGAATAAGTAGGACTACAAATGGGGAAAAAGCTAGATACACAGACACAAGTGTCTCTTGTTTTTTCATATATTATGTGTCTGTCCGTGTGATTTTCGGAATTCCTCCCAATCGTTCAACAAAAACAGTTCATGTCAGTTGTTGGATACAACTCTTAGCAAGAGAACAGGAAAGCTGTGCATGCCAAGGAGGATGAAAACAATTCACTATGGCTGGAGAGCTGACCGACACACACACACACACACACACACACAGAAGTTTGTAGTTGATTTTGTGTTTTGGATTCCTGTCATGCAAGAGCTGTGCTCATCTGAACTCGTGTTCTTCCAGTCCTTAATTCTAGTTCTTGCACAGTTGATTTTAACGGAATGTTATATAGAATGCATTTAAATATTGTGTTTAAAAAAAAAAAAATTATCCACTCAGTAACCCCTACCCCTCCTCTCCTGGTTTTTTGTTTGTATTTTTTTTGTTTAGGCATTCTTGGTAAGCTACTAGAGATGTGGAAATCATATTTTAGTGGATATGCTGACTAAAACATTGTGCAGCAGTAAAGCAATACTAGATGTGAATATGATGTGAGGCAACTGTCAATAACATCCTTTTTCGTTGTCGTATTATTTTGATAACATTGTTGACACTTCAGTAGCATTTGCCATTTTGGAAAGTGAGTATTTACCTGGCAAGGGGAAAACAGCCCTAAGGCTTTCCCCTTTTCTTTGGTCATCAGGAAATATAGCAGTGCAAAAAGACATCAGATTTTATTGCTGATTATTTCAGAGATATTCTCAAGTGCCACGAAAGTGTCACCTGCTGTTACAACAGGCAGAAAAGATGGTTTGGACATGAACAAGACTGCCATAAAATTAACTTAACCCCAACTGCACAGTTATGTATCTCTTTCACCAAGACGATAATTGGGAGTTGTGCAAAATCATGTAACACAACTCTTTACACACACCAGATATTACTAGCAGTTCAAACTCTTTTCAGCCCCGTCTCCATCGTGGTACCTCAAACTGACTTCTCATAGCTTTGTTGAAGAAAATACCTGGTTGCTGCTTTGCTCATCAATACCTCATTTGTGTGCAACATTTCTACTTCCTCAAAGAACAAGTGTGTGCAGTCTTCGGTAGCCATTGTCAGATCCTCATTAATTTGCTCAACAAGTCACAGCTGGGTGGTTTTGTGCGAGCTGTGCATTTTGGATTTTTGCGGTTTTACTTGAATTCGATTCGAGACTTCTTCATGCATTATTTACTTCTTTTTTTTTTTCATTGAGATGAAAATTGACTCCCATGCTGACAGGTACTTTTTGTGTGTGTGTGTCTTGAACAATCATAACTGTAGAACAATGCAGAAAGGTTGTATTACAAGTCTCGTGGTATTTTGCTGTTAAGCTGCTAGGTCACTCTTGTGGCTCTGACTCACCGCTACATGCTAAAGTGAACAGGAGCAACGCTGTTTGAGATGTGCCATTCGAGTTGCTTTCCAGATGTCTTCATATGTCATTGCATTATCTTTTTTTTTCCACTGAAAGATTTTGTTGCAAGTGTGTACATTTCATTTGATTATCTTAATTTTGAGAAGAGTATCAGCAACATGTATTTTGTGATTTTAAATAAATTATTACTGTGGTGATGTTGCAGACGTCTGTATGTCTTTTTTTTCTAGTCCTTTGTGACATGTAGTACATGTATTGGACAGTGAGTTGTGGCTTCAGACTAGTTTGAACATGGCTATGATCTAAAGATGAAAGATTTCACAATCTGTGGAAAATGGCAGAAAATACATTTTCAATCTTTGTTCATGGCGACATCCATGAAAGAACCAGTTTTTCTGTGCAGAAATGACAACAGTGGTCTAGTTTTTACCTAGTTAAGTATGATGAAAGTGACTAGTCCTCAGAAGCCGGCCTGGGCATCGTTTGTATCCCAGCAAGCCTTCCATGGCCCAACTTTGTCTTCATCATTTGTGACTTTTTTCCTGAAAGAATTGTAACATACGCATATGCTGCTTGTGAACCAAAAACACAGTATTTCATAATAGGTTGTATTCCTTTTCAATTCAGTGGTCAGAGTTGTTTTTAAAAAAAAGCTTGTGTCCAGTTGCAGGAATAGCACTGCTCAATGCATGTATCGCCATGCTTCAGTGAATCAGATACAGTGAAAGAATTACAGCTGAAGCTCAAAGAAAGCTAAGGTACTGGTAAATCTACTGATCTCTGTGTCTGGTAAATGGAAAAAAAATCTTTTCTCTCCATCAGCTTTGAGCTAATAAACCACGCACTTTAAGACAGACCCATCTCATTGCCACCATACCCCATTCTGTGGTGTAAATGGTTGTTGGCTTCCGATACTTGACTACATTTTTACTATTCATAATAAATATACTGATTTGAATAATGGCCATTACTCATCATGCCCCATGTATTTACTTGCTCCCTTCAACAATTTACATCCTATCAACTGTGATAAAAGTTGACAAAGAGAGACAATTATTAAAGGTTTGGCCAGCATCTTCAATTGTGCCGTTATGCTTGACAAAATTCCACAGGACATGCAGTGATAGTTCTTATGCACAAATGTGCATCTCTGACACATAAAATTCCTATCTGACTCGCTGGATTCAAGTCAGTGTGTCTCTAACAAAATTTACCATGACGTAATTATTTTCTCCTATACACATTACATCTCTGAGAATGAATCATGTAAAAGCACTTTCGTCTGATCCACCACTATCAAAGTTGATACTAATGTAACTTTCCTCGACGTTTTAGAAAGTTCTGAATCAATGAACAAGTTCTGCTTGAGCACTCTTCTCTACTGAAAACCAAGAGTCATCAAAATAGACCACCCAGTCTGTGATATAACCACAAGATCACGTGATTCGGCCAAAGGTAAAAAGCATGACGGAGCTTTTCAGAATCAAAATTAACAGTTCAGCTTGTTTTACAGGTGACAGTGAATGGAACAAACGTCGAGTGATCAGTGCAATATGACTGGTTCGGACACTTCAAATGGCACCATTACAGTTGTACGAATGTGTTGCGCACAGTGCAAGAGTGGCCAGCCTACACATTTCATGAAAGATTCCACTAATATTCACTCACCACTTGTTTGTCATTACGCTTCCAATGATCCTTGCATGGCAACTGGTCAAGCAATTAAATGTTTCAATACTAATACTAGTAACAGAAATGGCTCACGTAGTGGAAATTCGGTGATGATAATCTAAGAAGACACACCCACATATAAAGTTTCACTGTTAAAATTCTGGTAGCGTTGGTGCTCACATTTATTCACGTCTGTTGATAACACTTTACTAATGATAGAACACAGATCTGAATCGGTCATGTTTAGCACAATCTGGAGTTCTATATTAACTTTGTTATTTGCACCTCTTTTCTTATCTATTTTTGTCCGACTCTCTTTCTCTGTGCATTTATCTGCATGAGCTGGACACAACGAGCTTTTGTGTGTGTATTTGTGTTTAGCATAATCTGGAGTGTGTTTTATTCACTTTGTTTGTGTATTTATGTGTGTGAGTGAAAAAACAACATGCTTGTGTGTGTATATTTGTGAGTGTGTGCAGTTTTCAGCTCATCTTCTAGTGGTTATAAAGTGTAACCCCCTAAATATTTTTGAGACCTCCTGAAAATTTAAACAAGTTTTTTGCACTGTCTGACCCCTAATTTTTAAAAAAATAATTATCTCTGATATGCTCCCCATCAAGATTTAGTCAGTTTGCTTTTACTACTTTATTTATCCTGTTCTTCTCCAATAATCCCAGGTTTTCACTTTCTTTCATTTAGATTTTTTTTTTGTAATGTACAACATCCTGTAATCTCTCCCTAATCATTACATTTTGGGGAGTGGTGGGGGAGAGGTGTTTACAACGTGTGTGCTAAAAATATCATGTAAACTGAACATGTGGAAAGCATTTATGAATGCTTTAATCCAAAATCTATACTCCCCATAAATTCTATGCTGAAATGATTACATCTATAGTCTTAAACCTGCAACAACGGTGGATATGTGCACTGACTTTAAAAAAAAAAAAAATTCTAGTAGTAATTGTTTTTTCTGGTTTAAATCATAGTTGCATTATAATTGTAATGGATGTTGTGTGTGCGCTTCTTTCTTCATGAATCTTTCCATCTAGGCTTTTGTAACATACAAGACTGTTCAAACATATTGAACAAGCAGCTATGTTATTTTTTTCCACAAATGACTGTACTCTGACACATCAAAGGAGTCTTCCTCCAGATCGTCTTCTATCACCAGCTTCTGCTTTGGTTTCCGACGCTGTAACCTCAACTTTCGTTCCGCTTCAGACAAGAGAGACAGGTCCTCTGGCAACTGAAACAAGCAATGATGTGAAGTTTTTAGTTCCCACCTTTGAACCACCTCAGTGGAGTTCATACAACCAGAGCGCATCACAGCACAATGCTGTATATATCTGATCTTAATACTTCAAAAGAAAATGAAAAGGGCATCCGAAAGGACTGTGCAAATTTTGTGTGCACCAATGCCATATCCTACAAACACACTGGCTATACACATACAAAATGCTGATGTCCATCCCTTGTATGTACACAAGTTATGAATTCTGATGTGCCTTACAACACACCATCCCCTGTACAGATGCCTGCATCATCACCAGCAGGGAGATCATGGGTACGATTCCCATCAAAGCCATTCATGTGTGGGAGTTTTCTGCCCCGACAGACTCCTACCCAGAGTTGAGTTTGCTGTGGTCTCAGTTGGAAAGACTGGGATCACACAGTCTCAAGTTCCATCGACTTAATGGATGCATCTCTGTAAGTGTTGCTGAGATTTCCTGACCAACACTGCTCGTGTCTGCATTTCTTGGATTTGGTTGACACCAGGATATACTATAAATATAAAAACATCTTCATTATCCTCATTGATCAGCATTTTCAAAAGAAAAACTCAAATTATGAGGTCATGCATGCCCTGCTCTCATATACTGATCTCGGTTTTAATTACCTGTCCATGTCCATAGCCTTGGTTTGATTCTGTCAGGGTCACCGATACAGGCAAATTCATGGGGATTGTCGTTAAACAGAGGTGGTGGCTCCCTGTAAAGGGAGAGCTCACTCGCGCCGGCTCTGTGACTATGCAATTATTGTAATCAGTAAGGGGCTTAGTAGGTGGCATCCTACGAATGTTGGATGTTGAAACGTTTTGTGATTTAAAACAGTGATGAAAATGAACCAGTGTATCTGTGAATAAGTAATCATTCAAAAAATACAAGCAGATTTTACAGACACTAATTAAGTGTGTTCAGATTATTCTAGTCTTTTAAATTTTAAATGAGCCATGCAAACATGTGAGCATAACATGTTTACACTGTGTTGAACTCGTAGAAGCTGATAGTCGCAAGCTGCAGCATTGCTTAGATTGTTTTCAGTCAGTCTGAAAATACTGAGGAAATCAGAAATGATCAGAACTGGACCATGGTGTGTAGATACAACAGAATAATGAATTGAGCTTCACAGGTATGAATGTTCACCCTTTTTTAAATCCACAGACAAGAGACCCACACATGAAGATTTCTTTACACATATGATGATGAATAATGTGTAATATTAACAAAATCTTAACGAAAAATAAGGCAAATGTTTCCCACCCATTTTCCCTCCTAAAGGCAAACATATCCAACCCTTTTTCTTTCTCTCCTCAATTTCGTTCACACTTTCCTCTTCTCCTTTAGCAATAAACATGAAAATGTATAGCTTTGGCTTGTATGATGTACGCAAGCAAACTGTATTAAATGACAAATACCTTGATCAACTTCCTGGGCTCTTTGTACCGCACAGTGATCGTTGATCCATCTGTCAAAACCAGCACTGTAGGATAAAGCCGAGGAAAATTTTGTCGATTCAAACGACTGATTGAGGTCTTGTTTGAGGAATTCCGCTGTGGGGACCAAGTGACTGACAACCAGCAGCTTCGACACCACCCACCATTTGTCCATCTGCTTGGAAGAACAAAGAAGTTTTGAAAATAAAACATTATTTCCTTGGAATCGGGCAAGGAAACTTTGACAAAAGATATGAAAATTGCAGATACACATACAGATACACATGTTTTTGTGTGTATATATATGTCAAGAAAGATATGGTAAGACCGAACAAAACCTGGGAAGTATTTGGCCATAGAATGAAAGCAACCACTGTGTATGTTGGAGCTGTAAAATGGTAGGGCAGAGCATCTGTTTACTGCATTAGTCATATAAAAACTGGCCTAACAGATCTAGCAAACAGACCCCAGTTTGTAAAAATGTATGACACTAAAACTGTATGCTTGATTCACTTGGTGGTCTCCCCAAAGCAATGACCATAGTGAGACATGCATGCAAAATCCACAGCCGATTGCAAGTTCTAAAATGTCCCATTATCAGAAAAAGAAGAAAAAAAAATTTTACCAAGGATTGTGAACAAATGTAACTCTGATGGGGGTCAGAATTGCCCATACACCAGTGTCTTGAGCTTTCTTTCATCACAAAATCAGCCTCCACCCTATCCCCACCCCCACCCCCCACCCACACACACCCCTATATTTTTGTTCTGTTTTGATTAAAATAACATGGAAATTGACACTGGTATTGATATGCACCTGAACAAAATTTGTTCTGACAGCAAGCAAACTAACCCATTTCACTCATTCATTCCCTCTTCCATCAGTATATAGACTGTCTTTAAATTTTAATGGAAGCAAACTGGATTTTCTTTCTACCCCATTTCCCCCCAACGTTTTTAAACATGACTGAAATGGAGAAAGGAGACAGGAGGGGGAGATGCTTGTCCTTCCATAACTGCTAAAGGCAACGCCCATTCCTGCCAAGTATAGGACCATACCCATCACAAATTGGAAAGCCAACCATGCCAAATACTCAGGACATCTGGTTGAAGTGGGGGGGCAGGAGTGTGGAAGGAGGAGGAGGAGCAAGATGGTCAAGTAACTACCAGAATGCACATGTGTGTCCAAAGAACGTACTGTGACAACTTTCTGCTGG
Organism: Conus betulinus; assembly: GCA_016801955.1. Taxonomy (NCBI): domain Eukaryota; kingdom Metazoa; phylum Mollusca; class Gastropoda; order Neogastropoda; family Conidae; genus Conus; species Conus betulinus. The sequence goes on from JADBJO010013593.1 coordinate 41,725, forward strand.
TAGAAAGGGATCAGGGACTGGAAGTAAAAAATGAGGCAGCCCCCCCCCCCCCCCCCCCCCCCTTCCCCCCTGAAAAACAAAACAAAAGTATGTAATAATTCTTTTTTGTTTGTTTGTTTCAAGCCAAATTGTCTCTTTGTAAATGTCTGAATTTCTTTAGCAAAAAAAAAACAACCAACAAACAAACAAAAAACAGCTTGATACAGATTTTAGTGAAAGAGAAGTCAGGCATGCCACACTAATTCAAAACGTCAGAACGTGTGCGGTACATTCACAATGATTCAGTATGACATTGCCGAACTATCAGCATCGAAAACAATGATAGTGGGCATCATAAGGACACTACGATTGATCTTCGTTGATACTTTAGTTTTAATTAACATAATACACTCTCTCCTCCACCACGCCTCCCCTTTCGATCTTTCTCATCCTCTTACTGCCGCAAGTCAAGTAAGTACTGAAGCGACTGCCGGCGACGGAACAGGCCTCTCATTGTGTCTGCTCTGTGTTATCATTCAAATCACTCGTTTACAAAACCATAGATTTCACGTTTGGCCACTAACTTAATGATCTTAACAAAAATCCTGTAAGAACTCCAGATGAAATAATGTTTACCCTTGACGCAAGGCTAGCAGAACCCCGACATGTTTAGTGTTCTTGAATTAAGTCCCTTCCGATACAAAACGACTTTTTACACCGAATCAGCGGATACGTACGTGGTGCCAGTTTTGAACGATGATTCCAGTTGTGCTTTCAATTTCAAATAACCACGAAACGAAATCATAAAGCATAAATGAACGAATAATAATAGGAAAAAAAACGATTTTAAGATAGTACATGACAAAGGTACAAACCACACAGTTTCAAGCTTTAGTTTGAAGTGTAATTAATTTAAGTATATGAATATTTGAGAGTCAGCGAGAGTTTACACAAAATGATTCTCATGCTGACTGCTATCAGGGAAGTGCTGTTTTGCGCGTTTTCGTTTCCTGATTGTAACGTTAAAATAATGCATGTTTGTTGAAAATTTACATATCTGTTTTGCATTGTGCATAAACTCTGGTTATTTTCCACACTTTGTTTTGTGTGCTTCAGTATTTCAGCCTGTTTTCCAGTAAAGCTGCTCGCTGTCCATATAAAGCATCAATTCGGGGGAGGGGGGGGGGGGGGGGGGAGTTCAGGCACTCGGATCTGTTTAGACGGACGATGATAAACTGAATGCATATTTGGAAGGGGAAAAAAAAAAAAATATATATATATATATAATTATACCCAATCTAGTGGAGTGGAGGGGGAAGGGGGAGAATAAGTTACATAAATGGCACAAAGCAGGTAACTTTAACAAAACGAATACATTTCACCAAGTTCTTGCCGCTGATTTGTTACGAGTTGGGCAAGAAACTGCAAGCACTGCAGCTAGTTTCAAGCTAGACCTGCTAGCGTAGCGGTCCCCGGGAACACACCGAACTGGCACACTGCCCCAGCCTCACTGACCCTACTCATCAGAAGGGAAGAGCCGGTATGGCTAGTCGAGGTGTTCGTACAACAGGGGAGTGACTACTCCAGATTAGGACCACAGGCCGCCTCCTCTTCTTGTCCACTCCACACTGGAATCCCTTGTGCGGGGCAGGTTTCCTGACGCTGGAGGGTCCTGTGCGAGTGGACATCAGTAAGAGTGGTCAGGGTGGGTCCGTCGCCGGTTTCTTTTCGGCAGATGAGCGGTGGGGATTCTTAGCGTTGAATGTTGCTATGAGGTTGTTGGAGAATTTGTCATGGTGGTAAGTCTGGCCATCTTCGTTCTTGTCTGGGGAGTTGGCCACTTCAGATCAACCAGCGTACAGTCCGAAGTTTAGGTCTATCTTACTTACGTTTGACCCATTTGGCCGCTCACCTCTGGAAGTCTTCTCCATGGATGTGTCAGCATCGGTATTGGAGAAAGGGCTGAATACTGGCTGAATCTACCTGCATCCTGTTGGACCATTTCATGCGCTCACCTCTGGAAGTCTCCTCAATGGCCGTGTCAACACTGGGTTGAGCAAAAAAGGGTCTCATACTGGTCTGACATGTTCTAGTAAAAGTCTCACCAGAGCCTTCTAGGCGGTCCTCTTACCTGGAAGTGTTGATCTTCGGGTTGTGCCTGACAAAGCCCAACGTACTGGTTGCTCAGTTTGTCATGTTACTGATCTGCACATCCAGTGTCAGGTCCGTTGTGATGATAACGCCCGGACTGGGTACTTTGCCTCTTCCACTCTGCAGTTGGTGACCTTGTAGTGTGCAGATGTGTTTAAGAATATGTCAACATCTGGTCACGTGCAGGACTGAATATCTCAGGAAGCGAAAGACGTCTACATCTCCTTTCAAGGAGCAAGTATGCCCAATTCCTACCGTAGTCGGTGCTGGTCAATGCAAGCATTGACATCCTTCTGGCTAATGGTGTCCTCAGCGACAAACTTAGGAGCACTGTTGCTGACAGTCCTGATGCCAGCAGGACGTTAATCATGAAGAGACTGGGTTCCAGGACTCGAGTCCCCTGGGGTTAAATCTCTGGGCCCCATCACATGCGCCACTTGAACGACGACACCCTGTTTTCTGTCTCGTTAAGTGTCTTGAAGCAGTTCATTAACAGTATGTGCGTCCTCCTGGTATCCTTTTTCTTGCACTTCTGCTGCTCCTTCTACAAAACTACAGCTGAAATCTGACGGAAATGGCCTCGTTGAAAGCCGTATCTGTAAGCTGGCGATCAGTCTTACGGCCTGCGTAGAAACTACCCGTACTGAATAGAGGACTAAAAACAACTGAAATGAGTAAAGGCTGGAAGATGACTCGGAGTTCATATAATTCAGATGCGGACCGCGAATCAAATAGCGGACAAAAAGGAGGGGGGATGGGGATAAGATCTGGGGTGGAGGGTGGGAGTGCGAGTGCCCTTGGTTAGGTCATCATGCCGCCATGATCGACGAACGTAGGCGGTGTTTGGGTTGAGTGGGGGAAAAAGATTAATTTTATCACGTGCGAGCGAGATCATGTGATGTTTGGCTTTATGCGCTAGCTGTTACTGAAAGCTGTTGGCACACTGTGTGACATTTCGAACGCTTCTCTTGTCTGGACTGGTTGTCACACAATAGTCAGCCAAGATGTACAGGGCTTACTTTTGTTTGTTTCCATTCATTTTGTCAGGTAAGCTCCGTTTGTACCGTCTGAAGGATTACAGGGAGATGATTGGTTAGTTCACGATATGTTTTAAAAGATCATGTTGTTGTTGCTAAATGAAATCGGTAACTAGTATGCAATTGTAACTAATAAGTTGAATAACCAGAGAGTGGAAGGGTGTAAAACTAAGGGGTAGCTCGTGCATCATGTGAGAGTCACGTTGTAGTGATTAACATGCTGCCTCGTGACCTCGCATGAAACAGGTAGGCGGGAATAATCTCTCCAGGTCGGTGTCAAGAACCCACTTGAAGTTTTTTTTCTTACGTCATCGAGGTTTTCCTGGTATTAAGTTACAAGCACCACAGAATTATACTCACGAGTTCTGTCACCAGCCATGATCACAATAAAGGAAAAGGAAAAAAAAAACCACAAAACTTTGAAAATACATTTTGAACGATTGTGAAACAGATCCCAGTTTGTCACTGATTCCATTATTGTTGGCGTATATTAATTGTAATGATCTGCATTTACAAACTCAAACTGTTAAAGAGGGCCTCTGGTTCTTAGATCAGATTAGAAGAGAAAAATTCATTTTGCAGAACTTTGAATTAAGCAACCTCCTCCAGTGTTACAAGTTGCATGTTATGCACATGCCACCTACCAGTAAATCAACTAAGTTAACAAACAAAAAAATCAGTCGTTTTACTCATTTCTAAGACGATATTAGTCAATAAGTGATATGTTAATCCATGAACTGTAACAATATTCACAAGCGTAGCAGATCAGCAATCATCGCCTGTTTTTGGGTGACTGCAAGTTCCTACCACGACCAGGAAGTTGAAGGATTCTCCCCCCCCCCACCCCCACCCCAAGGGATTATCTCCTTAGTGTATTAAACTGCCTCTCAGGTTAATCTGATGGCTGAGACATGCACCATCACCTATACAGTCCAATGGTAGATCTAGCAATGTCTATAGGGGCTGGGTTTGAATGGAGCTGGAGTTCCACAAACTGAAAATAATGGCTTATAATGTGGATTTTGATGTCAGAGTAGGTTGTGAAAAGTCAGTGTACATGCGTGTTGTGCGCTGACAGGAATCTTTTAAAAATGATGAACAGTTCTTCAGTGCGATGCCCCAGTGATTCTTTGCAGAGTTGAAGGAGGAGAACAAAGAAGTTTTTATATGACATGTTCTTGTTCCCATTTTTTGTTTTTAACATTTGTTATCGACACAATGACTACTGACCTAACTTCTGTGAAATTGGAAACCTATTAATGAAAAAAAAAGAGTTGGTTGAAGTTAAAACTGCAGAATCATTGGCCAGTCATCTCTGGTGTCTTACATTTATGAAGAAAGGAAAAGGAAGACAGAGACATGTGTCTGAAAGTGAAATTTAAAAAAAAGCCAACTCAAACCTCTCACACAGCTGCACGTATACAGTTACTTCCATAATCATCCTGTATGAATGATTGATGGTGCAGCCTGCCAGATCATTTCTTCTGCACATTCAGTAGTTTGTTTCTTATCAAATGTTTCTTCAGTTGCTGAATATCATGTTTTTGTTGGTCAGTCCATCCATTTGTCGTTTGTCAATTAATTAGGTAGTCCATTCATCTCATTAGTCAATTAATTTGATTTAGTTAATCTAATCAGTCAATTAACATTATTAGTATGCTAGTGGTCTTCAGTTCTGTCTCCATCTTTTCTATCTTTAGCTAGGTAATAACAGGTTGTTTGTTTATACTTTTGAGATTGTTGGATAAAGTCATCTCTTTTGGATGGAGGGAAGGGGGAATTGTTTTTAGGAAAAAAAAGTCATTTGGGGATTGAAGAAGAAAGAAGCAAAGATGAGTGGAGGAAGGGAAGGCATTCATTATTTCAAATACAATGCTGACATTTTGAAAAGGAACAGTTGGAAAACTACTAGTAGTACTACGTGTGAGATCATGTGAGTTGAAACTGTGCACATAAACAACCATTTTGTGTGCTGACCCAGATGTTCTGGCTTAAATGGGCTTACAGATATTTTTTTTTGTGTGTTTGTTTGTTTGTGCTAAGTGTTGACTGTTCTGATTTTCCCAGGTTGTCCGCAGTCAGAGTACACCTGAGTGATTCTAGTCTGAAACTGCAGATGGGGATTCCTCAGATCTCAACATTTCATTCAGGTAGGGTGAACAGTAATGTTGTGAAAGGGTTGCGTTTGCCATTCTGTGTGTGTGTGTGTGTATGTGTGTGTGTGGGTGAGTAGGTGTTTGTTAATGTGGTGTCATTCCAAAGGTAGATCAATTCTTAGTTAGCAGCGTGACTTGCTAGCTATTGCTGACAAAGTCAGTTTGTGATAAAGTGTTAATAATTCAATATTTTTGTGTGTAATATATTGAAAACCTAGTTTGATACTTTACAAAACACCATAAAGTTTTTTTTTTTTTTATTCTTAGCAGAAGTATGATTTATTCATGCATAGACAGATTGTATTTTTTCTGTGTCACATTTTCAGGCTGTTAAGTGTTAGTTCAGCTTTGGAGGGCAGTTTCACTTTCACCCCTCTTGGACATGAATTGTGTGTATTGTCATCTTTACTATGTGACATAATGATCAATATGGTTTACACAGGACGTAGATTGGGATGTATTAAGTTTTCTCAGTTTGTCGATCATTCTGGGAGGTATTTTAAAAAAAATCCCGCTCTTTACCCAGGGGTATTTTCAAATGGAAGTTGATCCACCTAGTGACTTAACTAAGACCTCAACTCTTGTGACACTTCAGTATATTTTTTTTTCTTACGTGGATTTTGCATGTGACAGAGACATTTGGCATTTGCGTTATTTATGGAGTTACAGGATATTTTGCTCATGGGAACCCAAGTTGAGGTGAAAACATTGTTCTGGTCAGGGTTGTCAGTGAAGGCCTTAACAACATCTAAAAAAAAAAAAAAAAAAATGTGAATGCCCACTTTGTCACCCCTGTCCCCAAAGTACCCCTGTCCTCAAAGTACCCCCTTCTTGACCCCATGTTTCTTTCTTTTATCCTCTCGCCTTTACCTCATCCTTTTAGAGGTGTGTGTGTGTGTGTGTGTGTGTGTGTGTGTGTGTGTGTGTGTGTGTGTGTAAATTGACCTGTCTCCACTCTTTTCATAAAACAAACTCAGCATCTCAGATCTCAGCATGCTCACACACACACACACACACACACACACACACACACACACACACACACACACACACACACACACATACATGCATGCACACACATGCATGCACGCATACACGCACGCACACACACATGCACACACTCACTCACTCACTCACTCACTCACTCACACACACATACATGGACGCAGTAGGAGTCCAAATGTTGCCACTTGTAATCACTGATATTGTCAAAGTAGAATAAAGCTTAATTAAGTTAGCTAGCAGAACTATATCATATGTTAATGTGCGCATTAATGAAGAGCATGTGTGTGTGTGTGTCCACAGATGAGACAACTCATATTGTTTCATCCATTCTAACTGATCTACTCTGATAAGTCGTTTTTTGTAGTTTTAGACGTCAGGCACAAATGTTCAACATTAAGTAACATTTTCACTGTCATAGCATTAGCATGCAGAGGGATCAGTCTTAGTCTTTTAATGATTTATGGCTGAAACTGCTGTGAGGAGGATGCAGAGAACGATAAGGGGAGGGGGGGTGGTGGTGGTGGGGTCCACTAACAAACTGCCAGCTGTCCAGGTGTAGAAACATTATTCGTCGACCCCCTCCCACCCACCCCCCCCCCCCCCCCCCCCCCCCCCCCCCACCCCCCCCCCCCCCCCCCCCCCCCCCCCCCCCCCCACCCCCCCCCCCCCCCCCCCCCCCCCCCCCCCCCCCCCCCCCCCCCCCCCCCCACACACCCCCCCACCTCCCGCATTCCCATCATTCTCTGCATCTTTTCTTCCCTCCGGCAGTTTCAGCCATGTGTCACTTCCACCCAGAAGTTGTTTCCCTTGATTTTTTTTTTTTTTTTTTTTTTTAAATCACTGGTTAACCACAGGTTTGTTGTGGGAAAACATCACATCTGAAAACATATTTTGTGTTATTAATGGAAGAGTTGGCAAAAACAAACCTAAACAAATGCATCTCCCAAGAAAAACTTTTTTTTCAGAGAAATTTTGATTTTGTTGCTTAGTTATTGCACGAAAATGCGGGCGGGGAAAAGCACAAAAAACGTCAGGTGTTAAGTCTTGGTTGATTATAAGTAGCTGTACCATGCTTATTCTCTCAAAGTTGTTTTTCAAACAGTCCACAATTTGAGCTTTATTTGAACAGATGTAAATGGAGTATAAAATTACTGAGGCAAGGAGGATGTGTTAAGCTAACAAAGCACTTCATATGTGTTGGCTTATCACTGCATTCTGAATGCACTCTTGAAAGCATATGTTGCCCATTGTCAGCTCAGTCTCACCATGATTTTTTTTTTTAAAGTTCAGTAAAGTTAGTAAAATTTCTGTCCAAAAACACATACCATGATGGGACTGTACGAAGGGGGCTGTATTTAATTAACAGCTCACTTTGTCGAAAATATTCAAGTAAAAAAAAAAAAAAAAAAAATTCTTTCAATTCACAGTATGGTTACAGTACAGCTACAGAAAATGTTGATATATTTCATGAGTGTTCAACTTAAGCCAAGAAGCAAAATCATGTTCTCCCAGTCTTATGGAAGGTGGTTGTGCATAGTAAACCACATGTTGCACATGAACAGAACTACTTGCCCATACATTTTTAGTGTATGGTGTGTACTGTTTTATGTACAATACCCTTAGTACACTTCATTGCAAAAACAAAACAAAAAAAAAACAAAAAACAAAAACGGTTGCAAATGAGGTGAAGTGTATTCATGGATAATGTGCTAACCAGTTTCTTTCTTGTTTGCTTGTTTGTTTGTTCAAGTTTACACAGTTTCACAATCATTGTCCCATATTTAAATTCTCATACGTAGACATTTATTGAATATACCTAATCCTGCTGAAATGTCAGTCATCTTCAGCTTTCAATACACACACACACACACACACACACACACACACAGTGACACACACACACACACACACTCACACACACCTTTTCAGTGAGTGTAAGACCAGTTACGAGCAAAGAAGTTTCCAAGTTTCACCACTTCGTGGAAAATATTTCATTTGTTCTATCTGAAATTGTCTAATATACATATCTATATGCCTGTCTATCTATCTATCTATCTATTTTTTTTTTTTTTTTCTTTTTACACAAGTGTGAATCACATCTTCCCTCCCCCTTATAAATGCCCCCCTCTCCCCCCCCCCCCAACTTCCCACCACTTTCCCGCTCATAATCAGGACTTACCCCGCCTCCTCCTGCCTAGATAACACTCACTCCATTTTTTTTTTTTTTTTTTTCTGAAACTTTTTTTTTTTTTTCACGTCTCATGAAGACATACCTCCCAAAATGATGAGTTTTAGGATCTTTAAGGACCAGTGGTGATTTCCGAGTGTCCACTATGACCTGATGCCGATCTGTGTGATTGTTTTTCAGTGCTCCTCTGAACGAAACGGCACTGCTGCTGTTCACATATCAGGTGGGAGATGACATCACATATGTGACGAGAGCACAAAGTGGTTGCTCCATTGCCCAACCTTACCGTGTATCCAGGCAACAGCAGCTTGGTGGCGAAAGTCGTCGGCGAAAATGCCGGCCCATGTTACCGTGGGGGTCAACTCATCGTCTTCAGAATTTGAAGAGTAAGAGTCAACGGTGCAAAACGTGAGGGTGTGTTTGCATGCCTGCTTGTTCATTCTCCACTGGTTGAATAAGTAGACTTTGGCTGTATAACTAAAAGACTAGCACACTCATCATGTATGCTTGCCCGTTTGGGGTCATATGCATTTAAAATAACATGCAAACACACACACATGTACACACACACACACACCACACACACACACACACACACACACACACACACACACACACATACACAAACACACACACACAAATACACACACACACACACACACACACACACACACACACACACACACACTCACACTCACACACACATGCACACACGCACATGAGAACACACCGTTTCAATTAAATGAATTTTATTTCAGTTGGAAATCAGGTTTATTGAATTGCATATAAAAGCAGTTCCTCACATTTTGAAATGAATTAATTTTGTTTGTAAATTCTTTGTGATGTGTAGTTTTAAAGGAATGTTTAATTACTGGTAACCCAAGAGCTCAAAAAAAACAATGCAGGGGGGACATAAGTCACGTTCTGGTTTTGAACTTTACACATCGCATGTACCAGACCATTTTTGTCCTATGAGGCATCGATGTACAATACCATGCTATCACAACATCCAGGCAAGGTTGTTAAGCTCTGTTCTCCTTGGTCTGCCAACAGGGCATGTGAACCATTTTCAAAGACTTCAGTCGTGTGGTGCAAGAGTTGTATTCGAAAGAAACAAACCAACCAAACAAAAAGACATGACACCACTCCTGGAGAAATTTTATTGGCTCCCTGTAAAAATTGTTGGCGCGGTCCAAGACTGCAGTTCTTGCATACCGCCATTTCAATGTGTCGCTTTGGCCGTGTATGTCAGCCTCACTCAGTTCACACCGCTCTTTCGGTTCAGTTCATTCTTCCAAAGAGTCATCCAAAGCGCAAAATGAGAGAATGAAGTTTTCATTTTCTGTGCCACATGTTCGGAGCATTTCTGTCCGTTCTGCTCAACAGCTTGTCTCTAACACATTTTGATGCAGCCTCAAACACACCTGTTCCAAAACTGGGTGTTCCCCAGGGCTGTGTTTTTAAGCGAAAGTTAGGA